>JAOPTO010002030.1:0-132367 GCA_033822845.1 Tetrapedia diversipes | reverse complement strand
AACGTTGAAACACGTATTTCATTATTTCTAACCGAAAAGCTAAATACCAGTTTTCATAGTACTTGTTTCAAAATCGGCGGATTATCAAACAGCTTTTAAACCTTTATTTAACCCCCTTAGGAGTAGAACATAAAAAAATCCTTCCTTAATGGATACCTACGTCATAAAAAGAATTTTGGCTTTCGTAGTTTAGGCTCTGCGACGATGAATCAGTCAATCAGTCAGAACGTGTCTTTTTTTGTGTATAGATAATTCGACGTACTTACACAATGGTGGAACAATTTCTGAAGCACATATTTGTATAAAGCGGATTAAAAGTCGAAATACAGTGAAATTTAAGAATTGTTTGAAACTTAATTTTTTGGCTATAAGCAATAAAAAATCCAGTTTTCTTGCACCTATTAGACAAACTCAGCACGCTGATCGATTAAGCTAAGAAATATTCCAAAGCCACTCGGAATATTTCCTACTTTAAAAACAGCAACCTATAAACTTCAATTTCCCTCGAAATACAAAAATATAAAGAACTAGCTTTTGCCCCCGTTTTTTTTTTACAGTGCTTGCTTCAAAATCGGCTGATTTTCAAACAGCCTTTCAACCCTTATCTTACCCTCTTGGGGGTTGACTTTCCAAAAACGTTAAAACACGTATTTCTTTATTCCTACCCAAAAAGCTAAACAACCAGTTTTCATAGTGCTTGCTTCAAAATCGGCGGATTTTCAAACAACCTTCCATCCCCTATTTTAACCCCCTTAGGGGTGGAATGTCAAAAGATCCTTTCTTAGTGGGTGCCTGCGTCATAAAAGGAACCCATTGTCCAAATTTTATGATTCTAGCTTCGGTAGTTTAGGCTCTGCGATGATGAATCAGTCAGTTAGTCAGGACAGTTCTTTTTATATGTATAGATATCGACGATGGTGGGATTTATTAACACATCTTGCGCGGGTGTTTTCCCACTAAACTCTCACAGCGTCAGCAAAGTGTATTCATAAGGATGCATTTCTGCAACACATCTTTTATGCTCATGTATACCTGACCTTATCGTAAAAACAATATAAAAGCCCGATAACAATAATTCATCAATAATTATTAGAAAACGACATTTGTGCCCATAATTATGAAAGTGGTCTAGGTCATATATTTCTTATTTCAAGATATTTAATGGATTACATTTGAGTAAGTTAAAAAATATTTTCATATTATGCAATATTTTAATTTAGTATTTTATTAGTCTTCACTAATGAAAATTTATTAAGAATGTGAAATTTTGTGTTAATCTCATACGAAAATGTTGTTTTTAAAGTTTGAATTGACTTAGACCATTTTCAAAATTAACTGAATGGCCTATAAATGACTTAAAGCGATAAAAAAGCTATAAGTTTTATTAGAAACAATAATTTTAATAAAATAATTCATGAACATTTATTAATTACTTTTGTAAAGTAATCTATTTTTATCATTTTAGGCTTTTATCATTATGAGTTTTGAGATTCTTAAAATGTTCCTGCAAAACTGGAGGGATGCAGGGTGGTAGTAAACACATAATATCTTCGTTTTTCTTTCGTTACTTGTTTAGTGGTGGTGTATAATGGAAGTAATTTAATATTTCCGTATATTTTTGGTCAACATGGCAAAATGGCTAACACAATGTAACGGTTCATTTTTTACAAATTCACGAATGAATTTGTGTTTCTCGTTCAAATAATGTGTTACCATCGTTACCATTATCATCGTCGGCTGATTTGTAATAACTAATAAACTCAAATTTTTCAAATTTTTGACTTAGACCACTTTCATAATTAACACTAAATGAATTCCGTATAATGTTGAAATAGCAACCACTATCTAATCGTTCATTTTTTACAATATCGTGAAAATTACATTGAATTAATTTAGTTTAAAGTAATATAATGTGAAATAACTGATAAACTCATTTTTTTTTTTAATTTTGACTTAGACCACTTTCATAATTATGAGCACATTTATCGTTACCCGCGCTCGACTACCAATCCGCACAAAACGACTTTTATCGCATCCCGCGCAAGATGTGTTAATAATCCAAATTCGTAGTCACTATTTTAATCTCGAAAGTTAAGTATGGCTCTGAGAACTGCAAAATATATAATCCTATTGAAATGACCGACATGCATTTCATGTGTGGCCTTGCTGACAGAAATACGTGTGAAGCACGTCGATTTTATCAAGATCGCAAAATGTTTTCTTCCGTTCAGCGTGTTCAAGGCCGACGAAGGCACATCGAACATTGTCTTTAATCATCCATAAATCAAAAACTAAAAAATATTAAATATGCGTTTATATGACATTTTTTACTTCTTTTAGCGTGATATATATTTATAAATTACCCTGTATATATAGTAAAGTTTTGTCTCATTTCAGTGTACAATTTTACTTTCATTTAGTTGAACGAATTTTACTTGGTTAATTAAATTAGCATATCCATCAGGCATTTTCACGCGTTTAAGTGTGCTAAATTGAAGTCTTAAATTAGCAAAAGTTACAGTTTTTCAAGCTGCAAACAAGATTGAAACATGAAAATAGCATGAGAAAGTTAGGGTTATGGCATCATCAACTACTGAGCTGAAAATATGAAGTACACCTATCCCTCGATTTATACTGAATATAAGTTTCTTAGAAAACCGTGTAAATCGAAATCGTAAATTTTTATACGTAAAATCGTGTAAATTGAAAATAAACTAAAATGTGCATAATTCAGTCATTTATTTCAACGTAACATAAAATTAAATATATCTTAAAAAACATAAAAATAAGGTTCTATTCGTAAAATGACAAAAATATACAGGTACATGTATGTAATTTTTTTACATGTAGAAACAAAAAATATAAATTAAAAAATTTAACCAAAAATTTATTTACTGTTAACACTTTCATAGACTTTCATTAATCTTTTCTTAATTGCACGGGCAAAACTGGAGAAGAAAGCAAAAACAGCTAAAGATGATTGATTGTACATATAAAATGGGAAATCTCCATTCTTAGATTGGAATAAATGGAATTAAAAAAAGGCTAGAAACATAAGCGCCAATGTCACCAAGCGAACAAAATTAAAAAATGACTGTAGAAATTGTGTTTTTTTTTTAAATCCCATATTTTAAAAACCGTGTAAATCGGAGAATAGGTGTATTTCCAAACTTTACAAATTTAAGTTGTCTAAAGAAGACACTACTTATTACATGACTGAGAATCTCGAATTCTATGTAGAACTCTCTATGAGATACTTCTATTATTTACTACTTCTTTAATGTTATATTTCTTTTTAACATTTATATTTTTTTTTCATTGTTTTTTATTAAACTCTGTAAAGAATTCAATTCAAGAATCACTATTGTGAAGAAAAAAAAGCAGTAACAATTAAATTAGGACTGTAGCGTCAAAAACATAACCATATCTTGAATCTTAGTATCTTCCATCCTTGATATAAACAAAAATTAGATTAGAAATATCCATGTATAGTCCCATGAAATTTTAATTCAAAGAACAGTGTCTTCCAAATTTCTATACTTATTTAAAAATAAATTTTCCGAAACTATCGAAGAGGGCTATAAAAGTATTGATGTTTTATAATGTCAGAGTCAAGATTCAGAATTCAAATTGTAGCCACTAAATAGAAGAAGGTATAACGCTGTATCACCGTTGTTACATTCACCCGGAGAATGCATATTTCTTCACTTCTTTTTCATCGTTCACTTGCAACATATTTAACCCTTTGCACTCGGGAGGTGATTCTCGGTGATCAAATGACACACTTTCACAAATATCCGAATGCGAGTAATCACATTTAAAAGTTACAGTATTATTTATTCCAGCTGAATAAATTTCAATGCAAGTTAATTTTGGCAATTTTTAATTTCAACGCTCTGCATTGGGAATTTTTTGAAGACCAAGAATCGCTTTTCGAGCGCAAAGGGTTAATCTGCGCATTCTAATGAGGCATGCGCTGTTTTAAATAGCGTGAGGTGATGACATCTCACTACTTTAATATAAAAGTAGTGTAATAAGTGCCCAAACGGAGCTTAACACGTTCGCGGACAGTAAAAAGCTCAGTGAGGTGCAAAAATAGAGTCGATTTTTTTCTAAATTAATTGTGATAAAACACATTTTATAAGAGCAGTCGGAATATTGAATAGTTATATTCAATGAGTGCTATAGCATCCACGACGATATTTGAATCGAGGTTATATAAAATTAAATCAATAATAATTGGTTTTAAAATTCGAATGCTATAGCATTCACGATTTAACACTATACCTACCGACACTTCACGTATACCTATTCCTATCGTGACATTCCCACGTAAGGCAGATTACAAATTTTTCTTAAAAAGTAAACAATGAAAAAAGAAGTGAATATTGAAAAATGTATTATACGTATATTTGAGAAAAAGCCTAAGTTGAAAGGCGATTCAATTATGTTGCATCTATGAAATTCTAATCGAAATTTTAAAAACGGTCGTTTGACCGATTGTGATAAGAATAGTGTTAACTGTATCTCATGCTTGGCCTGCAAATATTATGTGATGTGTTCGTAAACGCTGTGTAAAACCATGCAATGTGCGAGATCACCGCGAGTGTTGCGTTAGAAACCGCATTGCAATTCGTAGCACTGCCACCTAGCGTTCGCCGACGTTCCTAGCCTAACCTGCAAACAGATGCAATAGCATGATAAATCGGACAAGAGAAAGAGAGGAAGAAAGAGTGTAACTACAACAGAACACTGACATCGTGTATCGCGTGTATCGTTATTTTGATCTATTTGATACCCATACACACAGAACATTGACCGTGCGTCGTTACCTGATACTCATCGGTCACTCTTGGTATCCCCTCCTTCACCATTAGATTAAATCAAGGTATAGTTTAGTGCTTGAATAGGACAAGTGGTCATAAAGTTCTCCTAATTGCTCAGAGAAATTCCTCTGCAATAAATATGGGGCATAACAACTTTCTCGTTTATTAATTGATTAAAATTAACAATTATTTGTGTGAAATCATCTCAATAAATTTGCTACTATGCATATTACTTGTTAGGAAGAAAATTAACTGCACTCTATTATAAAAGCTATACAATTAATTAATCTGGATAAACTTTGATACATGAGACATGATAAAAGTAAAGGATTAATTCAGACGCGAAAATTAACACTAAAATTAGCACGTGTTCACGCATTGTTAATAAGTATACATAGCATACATAGTGGAGAAATAAGTTACCAATCGCTACATATATTTCTCGCGAATATCGTACATTACTTATTCCTCCATTTTTTCAGATTTGTGAACCATTAATGAATGACTTTAAATATTTTGTGCATTTTTAAGTAAAGTTTTCACTTTTTGTGAAGTTTTGGTGTCCTCTCTTAAATTACAATTATCTAGATGTCCCTGCATTATAATTGTAGTAGCCTATAAGTTTAAAGTAGTTATGAATATGATCTGAATCAAATTTTGTATTACTAAATATTTAGAGAAGGTAATATGTAACAAAGTAATATGTTAAAAAGGAAGCTGCATTGTGAAAAAGATTAAATTATTTTCACAAACAACTAAAAACATAATTCTTAATTAACATAAAAATATTAAAAGTTTAATTATATATGATAAATTTTGAAACTACAATATATATTTAATAATGTTGTTTTATTGCATTTGTATTATTCCACTGGTCTATTAAATTCTACAAGGTTGGCTACAAACACTAACATCGAATGCTTTGGCCATTATTAGCTATTATTTATGTGTTAATGTGTACAATAGGAAATAAAGTCTAAAACACGTACTTTAATGATTAGGGCAAACAAATAGCTAATAAAACTGTATTTATTGTTATTTGTTGAGGGTTTAATATCAAATTACATAAAATCTGATACTACAAAATTTTAATTTCGTTCCCAGACTACCTACTATGATAAAAGTTATTTTCATTAAATTTGACAGATGAAATTGCTAAATAGATTTGCACTGTATTTGTAATCTATTACTGTAACCATCAGTATATTTAATTAAAAAATGATCTTTCTTTCATAGAAACAGATTTCATAAGAATAGGACATTCACGCTATTAGTTTCCAATGTTTTTCCTAGAAGTGGTAGACATTAGAAAAGAATGAAAGGGGAAGAAGCCGAAGCAAACTTTTTAAATCTATAATAGTGTCCGTGAAATGAATAAATTAATATCTCAAATATCGAATTAAATTAATACCTATAGTTTTTTATGTATTTTGTAATGGCGGCTGTCGAAACGAATTCAGCAACTTGTTACGTGATAGACATAGATGTATTGGGGCTGAAACGTATCGGAACGACGTTTTTGTACCTTTTCTCTAAACCGTGTAACAAATCACTCAATAATTTATATATTTTTATATAACATATAATTGATAAATAATAATTAATAAATTATATATTAAATTAATATAATATTAAAAATTAACATATATATAATAATATATAATATACAGTAACATATAATAATTAATATATAATATACAGTAACATATAATAATTAATATAATATTAAAAATTAACATATATATAATAATATATAATATACAGTAACATATAATAATTAATATATAATATACAGTAACATATAATAATTAATATAAATTAATATATCATTTATATATTTTATTATACATAACATATTCAAAAGTATAACAAAAGTTTTATGTTACTCGAGAATTAAAGTAAAGCAGTGGTAACATGTGCAAGGAAAAGTTGTTTAGAATAATGACTTGACAACATATCTTAGTTTTATTGAAATGAGTGATGTGAACTACTTTTTAAACAATTATTCAAATTTTTAAAATATATTTATCTTCTATTTTTATTTGTTACAGTTTAATTTTGTTGGAAGAATTCTTGGCCCACGTGGAATGACAGCCAAACAATTAGAGCAAGAAACAGGATGTAAAATTATGGTTAGGGGAAAAGGTTCTATGAGGGACAAGAAGAAGGTAATGGTTTTCACTATGTACACATAATTTTGTATTACTACTTTTTCTTGTTATATTTAATGCTTCAAATGTCTCATAATACTTTATATAATCAAACGCAACTCTATAATAATGCTTAATTCGCGTTTCATGAATTGCATTCTGAACGCTACACGAATAATAGTGTGAATTAATTTTCCATCCACAATTCATTCAATTTATTCCTTACAGTCGATTTCCTGAGAATTTTTATAAAATTTAGAGATAAAAAAAGAGTATTCTATAGAATATTTCACTTCAGTGCGCATTTCTTTTTATACATAACCAAATCAAATTCTTTCAGAGGTCTAACGTTTAAATGATATCATAAAATAAAAACTCCTGAATCCATTACTTAATGACACAATTTATTCGAGTTGTATAGACTTTTAGAATAGCAAAAACACAGATAGCAAGGAGTACACCGGCTATAATAATGCAAAATGCTATTCTTTCAAAGGTTGGTACACGAGTCTCTACGTCTTGTGATGTTTTAACACTTAGCCGACCGAATAAGGAGATCTCCAATTTTTTCCTTAACCAAGCACTGCAATTGATTCTGTTTGCTTTCGTTATTAGTTAGTCTTGAACTGTTCATAGTTTATCAAATTGATTTTCTGCTTTTCCAAAGTACAATTTTTAATAAATTCAACACTAGCCCAGGGCCAATTAATAATAAAAGTAAATAGAATCAATGGCACCGCTTTGTCGAGGAGAAAATGGGAGGTCTCTTCATCCGGTTGGCCAAGTGTTAAGTTAGGTGGTTTTCACGACTTGGAATATGGTGATGAAACTTAACGTCTTCCAAAGAATCTTAAATTTTAGTAAAAATACTATATGTGTATTCTTATCAAAGTATGAAAGTGCCATGATGTAGTTCTTTAAAGACTTTGATCAAGTACAGCGATATATTGTAAAATGCCTACAGTACAAACACACACAAATATGTCTCACATTTGGAATTCTGTTGGTCAAGTAAAGTTTATAGAATGGAGTTTTCAATCGTAGCCTCTGTTTTCATTTTTTGTATTAGGTTCAATATTCGTCTTTTCGACGTATTAATGATGGTACCTCTGATTCCATTAAATACTATGTGTATTAATAAAAATTAACATGATAATACGCACAACCTAAACAATAATTTGTAGATCTTAAGAAATACACTAAACACTAGCACTACTTGCTACCATACATTCTGATAAAATAAACACAATAGGTAAATCTGATTGACCGATTCTTTTTCTCCTTACATTGTACATTACCGGCCAACAGTTTAGAATCACTACCAGTTTTAAGGAAAACAGGATATATTAAAGAAAAGTTACCCATTTTTGTAGGAACTGAGAATATTTTATTTATCAAAGCGTCTAGTAAATAACGCTTTTTACATTTTCTTTCGTTTTTATCATAAAGAAATTTTTCTTAAATTGCCTTTTCATCAAAAAAGCTGCCTTTGTTTTTAATGACTGCCTGGTATATTCTGGGTATTCTGGCAATGAATTCTTTAATTCTTTATAATTAATTCTCTATAATTAATTTTCTATAATTTTATATTCTTCCACCTTTCTTGTAGTATTTGCCAAAAGTGTTCTTTCGATATTGAACAGTGGAATCGGATGTTTATATCGAGTTCATTCCATAAAAGCTCAATTAGGTTCAAATGTAGTGGCTGTGATGGTCATCTCATGTTGTTCAGAACCCCCTCTGTTCCTTTTTGCAACAAGAACCCTTTACACAATTTAGACAAGTGCTTAGGGTCGTTATCCTGCTGCATAATACAATTTCTACCTATTAAATGGCAATCCGATGGTATGTTACTTTAATATCTACTTATAGTCTCCTTTTCTCATTTCATTCTCTACTTTTATCAGTTCTCCTACTCCAACGGTCGAGAAATATCCCCATACTATATTGAACCTCCTCCATGTTTGACAGTCGGTAGAATACATTCTGCAAAAATATTTTATACAAACAATTGTTCTTCGATGCAACCCAAATACTTCAAACTTGGATTTGTCCGTCCAAAGGATTCTGTTCCAGTGATCAAATGTCCAATTTTTCTAACTTTCTACCCAATCCAACAACATTTTGCGATTTTTTGATGAAAGTATTTACATTTTGGTTTCCTGATAACTGTGTGGCCGTTTAAACCACCAGCTCTTATCATTGTGGTCAGAGATATTGGAGTCGATGTACTATAATTAATATCTGTATGAATTTGTGGGGCCGCTGATTGTCTGTTCCGTTTGCAAATAATCTGTATTCTAATATGTTCAACCTTTGACGTTATCCTGAGTCTTCCTGACCGTGTTTGTCTTTTAAACAGCCAGAACTCTCAAACCGTTTTACCATACTCTGAACTTCCTTGTGTGATATCTTCAATTTGCTTGCAGTATTCTGCAAAGAATAACCTCTTCTAAGTGTGATAATAGCACTTCTAGTTTCAACAGTAATCTGTGTTGTTTGGTTTGGTATTCCATACCATTGCAATAATTAACAAAGAACGGAAGTAAAACGTTCCAATCTCCGTCTAATAATTGGTCGAATCTGAAATATTTATTGAAATTGAAATAATGTTCTTCGACTTTCCATTAGACCGCTACAGTTGTGAGCTCCTTTATGTGATATCTTCAATTTGCTTACAGTATTCTGCAAAGAATAATCTTCTCTTCTAAGTGTGATAATAGCACTTCTAGTTTCAATAATAATCTGTGTTGTTTGGTTTAGTATTCCATACCATTGCAATAATTAACAAAGAACGAAAGTAAAGCGTTCCAATCTCTGTCTAATAATTGGTCGAATCTGAAACATTTATTAAAATAAAAATAATGTTCTTCGACTTTCCATTAGGCTGCGACAGTTGTGAGCTCCTTTATGTGATATCTTCAATTTGCTTACAGTATTCTGCAAAGAATAACCTTCTCTTCTAAGTGTGATAATAGCACTTCTAGTTTCAACAATAATCTGTGTTGTTTGGTTTGATATTCCATACCATTGCAATAATTAACAAAGAACGAAAGTAAAGCGTTCCAATCTCTGTCTAATAATTGGTCGAATCTGAAACATTTATTGAAATTAAAATAATGTTCTTCGAGTTTCCATTAAATTGTAACCTGCAATGTGGTGAATTTTAAATAATGAAAAGGATTGTTTTCAACTACAAAACTTTGTCTATTATCAATCAGTATTGTTAGAAGTATTTCAAAATTAGAAATTTAATTTTCAATAAGGAATCGAATAGTGTCTTCAACTTTTATTTTCTTGATTACACAATGCTTGTCTATATTTGTGCCAATTTTATTAGGTTGCCTTCCATGATGAGAATATATAAGTGCCATTTTTTCTTTTGCTTCCGTCGCAGTACACGTAATCTGCGCTGCCACTCTCTCTTTTTGCTTATTGCTTTCCCGTTTACACTTTTTACAGCTCGCTATAAAGTCTTTCTGTACTTTCTAGCACACTCCTAGCAAGTGGTAAAATTTACTGAACAATTTTTAAATTTTAAATTTGAATAAGTGCTCTAGTTATCGAATCATTGAAGGCATGTTTTTAACCCTTTGCGCTTGTATATCTCAGCGTATGCGACGTCATACATTTTACAAGGGATTATAAAGTATGATTTTGTGTACATATATGTAAATATAAATGTATGAACATTATATTTTTGGATTGCCCTGCTGGGATGTATTTTATAAAAATTTGTATCTGTATAAATAAATATTTTGTGGAATTTTCATTTTTTTTAATTATACTCATGAAATGTTACAGCTAAGTATGTTAATAACGTATTGGAAAAGTTTTGTTTTGATTGAATAAAAAAATAAATTCCGAGTTGGCGGTAATTCATGGTCATATTAAATTCGAGTGCAAAGGGTTAAATAGCTCTTCATTCTCTAATTTGATTATATGCAAGTTTAAATTTCCATTAAAAATTTCTGTTAAATTTCTTTAAAAAATTTTTCGTTATCCTTTTTCTTTTTTCCTATTGTCTTCAAATTCCAGTACAAGAACATTTTCAGAAACTTGCCTATAAATAAAATTATGTTATTTACTACACTCGTTATGTTACGGTTTAAAAATATCGGCTACACATGCTAATGAGCGGCTCAATATGGCATCTCGGCAAATGAAATTAATTCGACGTGCGTTACGAAAAGTAGCACGTTTCATTTTTGCTACGAAGAATATCATGTTTCATTTATTCTTGGAGAAGTATTAGATAGACTGGCAGGTTTTAGTTTGCCGTCCACCTCGGACGAATGTTTCGATAGTCCGCATAATTAACCCTTAGCGAAATAAATTAATTCTTGCATAAAATCTACTGCTTTTACTTGTCCATAAAATTAAATGTGCTCCAAGTGCAAACAAATTTTCAAATAAATATGTACTCAAAGGGTTAATTCTTCGCACTCCTTTATCGAGTGTGACTCGAAATCAGTTTTTATCACAGTAACTCCTATGTTGAGTCACACTCGCCACATTTAAATATGGGCGGTATCGACGTGGCAAGCTAATGCACATCTTATTGTTCTTTACGTCAAACACTCTACTGGTGAATATTAACCCTCTATGTGCTCGTGTAACTTTCATTTCACATGCTAATTAATTGACACTTTAACAAATCATTTGTTTTTTATGAGATGGCGTATACATATTAATTATATAATGTTCTGTAATGTAAAATTGTTTAAACTGGAAAATTTCTTTCCATCTGCATATATAGGATTATGATTGTTGACTTTCCGTTTCATCAATCTTTTTATATTTAAAACAAAAATTCGGCCCATACAGGGTTAATATAATTAATAAAAAAAAATTATTTAAAATGAATACCAGTCAAGGAATTGTCCTTTGAAGTAAATCTCAAAATAAATACTAGGGAGTTATTGGAAATAAAATTGAAATATAATTTGGAGTGCAAATGGTTAAAACACACGTGTACACGTGTAGTTAATATATTCGTGTATCAACATTAACATGTATATTGAAATATGTATAAGGTTTCCCGCGTATGAACATATCTCTATATTTTATTTTTTAACTAAGTATCTTTAATGTTTAGATTTTAAATAAATAATTTGAGATACAAACATAATTTAATATGTTATTAAGTGTGCAAATTAATCCGGTGCCTTTTATGTGCGGCACCCGTCTTCCTAACTTTTGAATTTTTTCTATCTGATGTAATCATTGCAATATATATTGGTGGTTAACACCCAATTACAGCACAAGCTCTTGTTATTTTTTTCAAACATTTTTCAAAAGTTTTTTAAAACTTTCTGCCTGTCCTCGACGTAGCTTGTCCGACAGATTAAAATCTTCGTTTCGAAATGTTTGAAACCACTTTTTGCACATTTTATACGTCACAGCATCATTACCCGAAGCAGAAAAAAAACATTTCTTTAATTTCAAAAGCATTTATCTTTGATTCAAAAGCAAAAAGAATGTAGTGCTTTAAATGTTCCTTATTGAACGCCATATTGTTTACTGCTATTAAGTAAAATTATGACGAGTTGTCGTTAATTCTTTTAATATTGCTTAAACTATAATGTTGCTACCTTCAAATCACCACATACAGTAAAGGTATTTTAATTTGAATGCAAGTTACAAAGCGTTAAATGCAAAAGCACCGAATTAATTTGCACACCTAATATATTACCAAAACCACAATTGAATGATATTAATAAAAACCGAAATTAATATGAACACACGACGATTGCATTTTTGGCAAAATATAAGAGACACCATATTGCTTCCTGTATTAGATGAAGTTATTCTGAGTTATCATTAACTGTTTTAACATTCCTTAAAATATAATGTTGCTATTTTCAAATCGATACAGGGAGGAAGAAGGAGTTTGATTTGAATGCAAGTTACAAAGTGTTAAATGCAAAGGCACCGAATTAATTTGCACTCCTAATATATTATCAAAAACCACAATTGAATGATATTAATAAAAACCGAAATTAATATGAACACACGACGATTGCATTTTTGGCAAAATATAAGAGACACCATATTGCTTCCTGTATTAGATGAAGTTATTCTGAGTTATCATTAACTATTTTAACATTCCTTAAAATATAATGTTACTATTTTCAAATCGATACAGGGAGGAAGAAGGAGTTTGATTTGAATGCAAGTTACAAAGTGTTAAATGTAAAGGCACCGAATTAATTTGCACACCTAATATATTATCAAAAACCACAATTGAATGATATTAATAAAAACCGAAATTAATATGAACACACGACGATTGCATTTTTGGCAAAATATAAGAGACACCATATTGCTTCCTGTATTAGATGAAGTTATTCTGAGTTATCATTAACTGTTTTAACATTCCTTAAAATATAATGTTGCTATTTTCAAATCGATACAGGGAGGAAGAAGGAGTTTGATTTGAATGCAAGTTACAAAGTGTTAAATGCAAAGGCACCGAATTAATTTGCACTCCTAATAGAAGTTTTTTAATTATTACTAATAATTGTTTTTAGAATTTTGTTAACCAAAATCAGGTTTTCTATTTTCGCCTTCGACCTATTAAATGCTGTCTCCTTCACAAATTATTTATTTAAAATTTAAGCATTGAAATACTGAGTTGAAAAATAAGTGCGCACTTGTATTTTAAGTACACGTGTAACTGGGATCTTTAGTTGCTACAATAAAATAAATAAAATATTAACTATCGTATCCTTAACATTAGATTTACGGATGTTTCTTGTATACCTATTTGCAATATACATATATTAAGAAATAGGTATACAGCGTACAGAATTTTAAATTGCAGAGCTAAGAGGGAAATAGATTAAAGTGTATTTGTATCACTCCATCAACAAAAGTCAACAAAGATTGCTAAGAATAATAGTAATTGTCTTTGCAAATCTTGTTCATGAATCCGAAATAAATCCCGTAAATCTAGTGTTAAAAATGAGTACCGTTTCAGCTTAACTACCATATTAGCTTCATTATTTTGAACTTTGTCCTCGTTAATAAATCATTTAATGTAATCGTGAACAGAATCTTGATCCTACTTAAGCAACATTCAATTTTGAATGACTAGTTCGTAGCTTTTATTTATTCCAATGTCCTACCTCAGAAATTGCTACAGTGAGGTTAAATACCGTTTAAGCTTAGGATATTTTAATTGCAAATAGTAAGCATTGGAATGAAATATTTCACAAAGGGAAAAGATGTTTCAGCTTCTACTGTGTGGCAGAGCAAAGATGATCGCTGTGAAAAGAGTTATGATAAGAAAGTAAAAGATAACAAAAAGGCTAGAGATGTTGATTGTTAACCAATTAAACGCGTTTGACGTGTATACACGTCGTGTAAAATAAAAAATTACCATTGACTATCAAAACTTGAAATTTCAGTAAAATACATCAAGAATATTATTTGATAGTATGTTTCCTTTATATTACCAACTTTTTCTTGTTTATGTATTTTATTAATGTTTGTATTATTCTTACATTGTATCTTATGTATCTTATTAGTTTTTGACAATTCTTTAACAAGTTTCTAATAACGATAATCTTTTCAAAAGTAAATTGTAAATTTTTTATTAAATAAAAATATAATCCTTCCTTGTTTTTCGTAAAATTTATAATAGGACCATTTACCCTACGTTCGACGTGTATACACGCCATTACTTGATTTTAATTCCACACCTTGTGGGGGATTTCTTAAATTAAATTCTGCGCTTAACTGGTTAATTATTCAATAGTTTTCATTTATTATTACTACCAATGAAACGCAGAATTACACATGATGTGCACAAGTAGATGTGAATCTAAGGCATAAGTTTCAAGTTATGAAATTTGCAGGGTATTTCTCTAAATTCTATTTTTCCACTTATTCTTATAAAAACTTTAATTTGCATAAAAATCTGCTGCCAAATAATTACCTTAGTATTGCATAATAAAGTTTTTGTGGAATTAGTTTCACTGCGCTTTGTTAAGTGTCAGCAACATTTGAATCTCAATCAGTGATACAGTAGCGGACAAAAGTTTAAGATCAAAGGGTCAAAGAAAATAAATAAATTAATTAATAAGAAATAACAGTATAAATAAAATTTGTATTCTATGCTAATCAATAAATAGTGTTCTACCATGATGACGATGAAAATGAATAGATAAACAATATTTGTGAACCATAAAATTGTTTTACATTGTCCTGTCGTCTTAACACGTTGATGCCGGCTTGGGCCACCGGTGGCCCAAGTTTGATTTTTCCGGGAGGCGGCATGGGCGACGGTTGGGCCACGCTTGTATATCAAAAAATACATAGCCAAAATTAAATTTTATTTTAATTATTCAACAGCATACATTAACATTTTAACATTACAATCAAACATTCAGTATAAAACTATATAAAAATAAAATAAAAAATAAATAAAATATAAAACTTAACTTGCAACTAAATAATTTAACCTATAAATTAAATATAATTAAATATAATTATTCCTTTCTTTTATGCAATCTTTTAAAGCAGGGTAAACAAAATGCCGGCTTACCCTTACAATTATTGCAAAATGTTTTAACTCTTTTTGTTCTGTTCATTGCATACTGAGTGCCTTTTAATTCTCTAACCGTCTGTAACACTCTTTGCATCGCCTTCTCGTCTTTCTCATGAGTCCTTCGTAGAAACTCAAAAATGTTTTCCCTTTGTTGTTGTTATTATTTCCCTAGGGGAATTTGTAACATCCATCAACAAATAATCAATAATTTTTTCTTCGGGCCACGTGAGAATTTTGGAGATTCGGTCTATTCGAATAAGCTAATGGGTATTAGGGCGCAAGCAATGAACAGTATAATTTGGTGCCGCGCCGTCCCACGGAGCGGACAGCTAGTTGAAGCGCCGCCGCACGGAACAGACAGCGAATATCCGTGCCGTCGTCAACGTCTTAAACTTTTGTCCGATACTATACACGAAATGGTTTATTTCGACCGTTCAACAAGTTAATTCTTATATTGATTAGATTCATAAAGCTGTTCATAAAGTTGTTAATAATAGATTGTTCTCCCAATAAAGGTAAATCCAAATATTCAAGCGCGATCTCAGACCAATGATTCGTTCGCGTCTGTAATATTTGTGTCGCCGGCCAAATTAATATTGGGCAACTAGTTCAATTAGATTCAAATAAACCGTTACCTACTAGAATCTGTCGTTGAGACTTCGGGTTCAATATATTCCGTTATTCCTCATTCTAAATTTAAAAAGTACTTACTGGTACTTGCACTGTAGGTACCAAGACCGGTCAAAATGAACAATTCGTAATTTTTCGTGGAAACTTTGTACATTTATCATGTTACCCACACTTTTGGAAATTTACTGTGGTCTTTACTGTAATTGTAACGGGTGGTTTCCCTTGTATTCATTATTTTTTAAAAATAATTTTCACTTTGATTTCTTCGTCGCAAATAAGTATATCCTAACCCGTCGGTAAGTTTAGTGTTAACCCTTTGGGCGAACCAGCAACTCGAGACCAGTCAGCCGCTCCCGTGTATTTCATGAGTTCTTTACAGTTAACTTAACACTATGCCGTCCGGCGTCACCACAGTGGTGTTGTTCGTGAAGTATCGCTCGACGGCCGGCGACACCACAGTGGTGTTTTGCGCAAAAAAGTGGCCGGCGACAGCACATTAGTATCGCTTGCATTTTGTTGATGATCTGTGGGGTTTTGTTACCAATTTACTTAAATGGAATAAGTTATATACGTTACCAGTTACTATTCATTTCCGAAAGCAATAAACGAAAACGAAGAAGCTGCGTTGTATGTACCAAAAACAAGAAAAGAAAAACAACAAATTTGATATGCAAGTCGTGTGGAGTTGCATTACATGTTGGTGATTGTTTTGCTTCGTATCATTTAAAAGAGAAATACTAAATAAGTACCAAAGAAAATGTAAATAAACAAATATATAAAACAAAGAAATTTTACATTTATTTATATATGTACATTTTTTTAATTGAATTTCGATTGAAAACTCGTGTGAACTACCGATGAGATTAGTAAAACTTGAAATTTATCATCTCCCAATCTCCCCAAAAACAGCCGGCGACAAGCGAAGTAACACGATCAGTTCTGCCGGCGTCAAGCGAAGAAATGGTTACAAACGGGCCGGACGGCAAAGTGTTAAAATAATTTTAGACACAATAGAACACTTTAAACTTGTATATTTTAAATTATACATATTTTCGTAGTTCAATGAAGGATATTTGTTAAACATTAAGTTCTATTTTTGCTTCGTATGGTATTGTGTAAAACAATCTCCTAGGTGCATTCTTGGCTTGTCGGGGCAAGTGCACACTGTCCATTCTAAAGGTTCAGTCTCTTCTGTGCAATCATTCTGGCTATCGGATACACTATCCATTATTCGACGGATTTTCCGCCGTCTTACAGTTCTAACGTCATCGCTATCTTCACTACTTTCGTTATCGTTCCCATGGATATTCTGACTGCCAAGAAAGTTGAGCTCGAACTAACGTCGAAGGCAGAGTCCGATCCGTGGTCGCGAGTATTTTTGAGATAAGACATCTTAAAATACACTGTGTCACTCGACACCTCATAAAATGATCCACAAAAGGCCACGAGTAGATTCGTGAAGCGATATTCGCTAGGCCAAACCTAAATAATCACCATTATGGTGTCAATTTATCGTATCGATTTGAGTGGTGCCTGAGAGGCACCGCTCGAGCGCAAAGGGTTAAAACACCCGATTATCGGAACTCTAATTTGTTTACGCGTTCGCGAACGTGAACTCTTTGAATGCTGTGAGCGCATATATGCGTCCAGTGAAAACCATCGGTATTATCTGTGGACGCATATGCACGTCCGGCGCAAGCCATCGATGTAGACCAGCGGTCCTCAATCTTTTTTGGGCCACCGACCGGTTTAATGTCAGAAAATATTTGCACGGACCGGTCTTTAAGGTGTGGTAGATACATACACAACATAAAATGATACAACCGGCATAAAAACAGTGAATAAACGTGAATCCACTGTTTACTCTTTCACATTTTCCCAAAACTCGTACCCACTCAATCGCATTCCTACAGTCATAAACGGATGTAACAGAGGGAATCCGGTTATTGTTTAAAAATAAAACATTACTCAGACTCAGATGGTAAATAAAACGGAAATAATATGTAGGAATGCGATCGAGTGGATGCGAGTTTAGGTAAATCTGCAGAGTGTTTGAAGTGGGCAATAGTCTTGTGAACGTAAAATGTTTGGACTCAGGTGTTTCTAAGGCGTGAAAAGTGAGCACTTGAGAAAACGTTGTGACCAAAGAATTTTGGGTGAACGTGACTGAATGCATCGAGTGAGAAAGGATGGCAATTAGAAAGAAAGGAAACGAGTGTTTGGAAGAATATATGGCAGGGAAAATGCAAGCGCGTGGCAGAAAGAGTTTGACTGTGAAGGCAAAAAGGTTTTGTTTGTGAGGGCAGAAAGGTGTGATTTTGAACGTCGAAGTTGCTAAATTGTAAAGTCGTTTGAGTTGTTACTGTTAAATTGTTAATATATATACTATTATTAGGTCGAGTCATAAGTAACTTCCGTTTTTTTATCAGACATTTATTTTGCTCTCATTAAATAACAAAATTATATTAGTTTATTATGTATTCACCACTATTATATATAACCTTCTCCCATCTTCCTGGCAATTTATCAATTCTTTTCTTGTAAAATGTGATTGGTTTGGACTGGAAGAAATTTTCTAATCAAAAAGTTATGTAAAGAACAGAAAATGTGGTAGTCTGTTGGGGCAAGATCCGGGGAGTAAGGTAGATATGGTAAAACAGACCATCGAAGCTGAAGAATTTTTTCTTGAGTCACCCTTGCTGTATGTGGTCGCGCATTGTCCTGTAAAAGAATGACGTTTTTGCGATTGACGAGTGCAGGACGCTTTTCATGGAGTTTCTCTTGCACTCTTTGCAACTGCTGAACGTATCTATCTGCAGTAATCGTTAAATTTGACTTCAACAACTCGTGGTGAATTATTCCTTGACAATCCCACCATACACACAATAAAATCTTTTGCCATAGATATTTGCTTTCGGATCTGATAGGGGTGGTTGATCCTTATCAAGCCACTGTCTTTTGTGGACTATATCCTCATAGGTAACCCATTTTTCATCGCCTGTTACAATCCTGTTTAAAAAAGACTTAATTTTTACCCGTGAGAGCAGATTTGTGGCGATTGACATGCGATCTTCTTTATTCTGTTCACTGAGATTGTGAGCTACCCATACTCCTAACTTGCTGACTTTCCCTAATTTCTCCAGGTGACGGTTAACAGTTGATTGTGATGTATTCAACCTTTCTGCTATACCTCTTATTGATTGACGTGGATTTTGCTCCAATATTGCTTTTAAAAGGTTGTCGTCAAAGTCGGAAGGACGTCCCGCCCTCGGTTCGTCTTTTAAAGTCGTATCTCCAGAACGGAATTTTATAAACCAATTTCTAACTGCCCGATCAGTTATTAGTCTTCACCATATACACTGCATATTTTTTCAGCTGTCGCCTTAGCACTATTGCCTTGTTTAAATTCCCAATGCATTACATGATGAATATGTACTTTTTAACTCTCCATTTCAGAGATAAAAAAGAACAGTTTAACGTAACGTGTATCACACAAAACAGTTCATAAAAGACTAAATAAAACCTCGTCTATATAGTAAAAACAAAAACTTCTTGTCATGGTAACTCATAACAGGTAGATACGAACAATAGAGCCCTATCATTCACTCTACTAAATTGTTAAAGTAGAATTTTTCTATAATACGTCATATCTGACCTAATCTTTATGTACCTTTCTGTTAGCATAGTTGCAAGTAGGATCGTGAAGTGCAGTATAATTTATTCAATTTATTTCGGTGAGAAGACATGAAATTCGATTTTACGTATTGTTGTTGATTTTTTCACGAGCAACTCTTGCAAGGAAATCCCTACAACCTTATCGGTTACTTTACCACCATTAACACTAGAACTACCGACAATTAAAGTACACTTATTTGCATAGAAGAGATCAAATTGAAAATTACACGAAAAAATACTGAATACGGGTAACCCTCCTATAACACGGCACATAGGTTCCTAAAAAATATCGTGTTGTGTGAAACCGTGTTGTATTAGACCCAGAGCCAGTACAAAAATGGGGGTTACATTCCGAAAACTTATTAAAAACAAATTTTCTTTTTAATTCTACATAAACAACTTAATTTTTATTAAATATATAAATGTATGTACAACACAAAACAAAAAACAACAAAAATATTATTTTAATTTAATATATTTCTTCGTTGTCACTTTTTAGTATAATCAACCGAGAACGTTTTTTCGCTGGAATGATATTGCCTTCACTTTCAGAACTTTTTTCTTCATTTAAAATTCTTGCATCTTCTTCCCTCTTAAAAAAATCTGTAATTTCACTTTGCTTGCTGGCTCTTACCAGGACATTGTAAATTTCTCGCTATGGTGCTAAATAGTTTGCAGCTCCCTTTTGAATTTTCGGCTTCTTTCAGCGGAAGGGTCTGCATTGAAAAAAAATGACAAGATTTTCAGCTAAGCTTAAGCCTTCTTGTAATTTTTTTAATGTTAAATTATTAACTCAAACAATTAAGACGTCAAGCCTCACATATATTAGAAGTACAGAGTTGTACAAAATTTTTTGTAATTTTCTTATCGTGTTAGAACGAAATCGTGTTGTAGGAGGGTTCCTGCAATTTATGAATCGTGTTATAGCGAAACCATGTTGTAGGAGGGCTACTTGTACGTAAAAAACAAATCTTTATTTATACCTTATGCAGGAAATCATAATAAATTTTGGAAACTTTACCACAGTGAATTTATAAAGATGCTATAAATAATCACCAATTGGTTATTTTGACTGTTCTGGTAGTTCTAGTGTTAAACACTGACATTAAGCAGAATTACTTCAACCGGACCTTAATGCGTAAGTAGCAGATGGTTAGGTACGCGGTCATCCATTTCCCTCAAACATCGAAAGAAGTAAACTGTCAGTTACGGTGACTTACTGCTACCTGACTTGTGTTTTTAGAATGCACAAAGTGCTTCGTTTGAACACGTTGACTGCCATTGGGGTACCATCGGTGACCGGCACGCTCAGATTGGTAGAAAAACATAATTTGAACAAATGTCAATAGTTATCGATTTTGTATTATTACTATCGTTAATGTAATGGTGTGAAGAAATTAATGAAGTATAAAACATCTAAAAATAGTTATACACTATAACTTATTTATTGTAGATAATATTTCAACAGTATATGTATCGTATAATAGAAAATTCATCTTGGCGCCACGGGCAAACCTTGTAAAACTGATGTTGCATTCAACGTGTTAATCTTTTCGTACGATTATATCTCAAACCGTTCGTTATTGTACAACTGTTTTGAAATAAGATGGTGGAGAGTACCTCGCAATGAAGACGAATCCGGTCCATTAAATAGAGCCACAGTAGTAGACAAAAGTTTAAGACCGAAGGGTCAAAGAAGATAAACAAATTAATTAGTAAGAAATAACGGTATAAATAAAATTTGTATTCTATGCTGATCAATAAATAGTATTCTACCATAATGACGATCAAAATAAATAGATAAACAGTATTTGCGAGCCATAAAATTATGTTTTACATTGTCCCGTCGTGGACATAAGTTAAATAAAAAAATAAAGTTCGGCGGAGGAACCCAGTGAGGGGGTAGTGGAATGATGTAGGGAGGTAGAAAGGAAAAAGAAAGAAATACAGCGAATGGGAGATGATTCTTAAAGGAATACTAAGGAAAAGATAGGATAAACAGTGTAGTGGTAAGGAGTAGAAGGGATTAATTAAACATGTAATATAACAAGCCAAAGAAAAGTGCAAAGATATGTAAATAGATAGTTTTTAAGACAAAGGAATGAATGGTTGAAGATAAAAACTAGATGTTAAACCGTGTCCATTTCTCGATTTAATTGCTGAAATAAAGTATTATTATTAGTATTATTATTAGTTGATTTCCATTCCTTGAAATGAAACCATATATCACAGGATATGTTCGTCTTTCAATGCAATTCGAAGTCACTGAAAATCGTTTAAACTCTTCGTTTAGTTGAATATCCACGAGACTTTCTTTATCAAAATGAAAAAACGGAATTTTCATTCATATCTTTCGTTGAAATAAGAGTTCTGTGTTAGGTACATCTTCCAATGAAATAGTGTACGAAGACTTTAGTGACTGACTGTACATATACAGGGTGTTCGGACAGCCCTGGGCTTAAATTGAAAGAGTAACTCCCTGAGACATTCTAAGACGAAAATCAAGAGTAACGATTTTGCGTGTGAGGCGTTGTTTACGACTTATAACTAGTTAAAGATATCGTTTAATCCGGACCGTTCGACACTTGAGAGCGGGTAACCGAGGCAACTCGGTCGGTAACGTCGCTGAGTCCACAGTGATGCTCAACCGTCGAACGGTCCGGATTAAACGATATCTTTAACTAGTTATAACTCGTAACCAAAGCCTCAAACGCAAAATCGTTACTCTTGATTTTCGTCTTAGAATGTCTCAGGGAGTTACTCTTTCAATTTAAGCCCAGGGCTGTCCGAACACCCTGTATAGCTCGCTATAATTACGTTTTGACGGTCATTACACACAAGTGTGTAATGCTATAATGTTTTTATAATATTATGATTAAAAGCTTTAACACAAAATGCATTTTTTCTATAATTCTGGCCCTCCTCTAGAATTTCTTAAACTTTGTGGCCCCCCATTAAAAAAGTTTGCCCACCACTGACGTAGACCAACACCAAACCTTATTAAATTCGTCAAATTGGTCTGGTATTTTTCGCATGGATAACGATACTTTCGCTCAGGGTTAAAAGGATTAAAATAAAGCAACTTACACTCAAGATTTATATATAATTTCTCGAAAACAAAGAATTATGCGCTGAAACCCTACTAGTATTTTTTGTTTTTCGTTTACTTAAGAAATCGAATACAGATAAAATCAACTCTATCGACAGTTTAAAATTTTAGCTATTTTTTTTGTAAATTACTATAAATTTGGAACAATGAAACAATAAAACTGGAAGACTTTCCCTAACATCTTATAGACCTTAACATTTTACAAATGTTACTAATCTGTAAATTAACAATACTTAAAGAAGTTTGATAAACACGAATGCAAAGCTAATAAATAACTATCATACATTTCAATAACAATCATTTCATGTAATATTTCTTTTAACAGAGCCGTATTATAATAGAAAAATTTCAGATTAATGATAGAATGGTAATAAATTGCAATTCTCGCAATAATTTATAAAAGCAACACAATTTAATCTTCCTGCAATATTTTATTTCTTAAGAATGGCAACAAAAGATTTGCACTTGAACTAAAATTTTTACTCGTTTGCTAAATAAAGTATTTTGTTTCAAGCTGCGTGTGATCTATGAGATAAAATTTTATCGTAAGTACACGCATAAAGATTAAATAATATTAAGACATAAAATTTATTTTCAATTTTATGTGTTTAACTAAATATATTTAAATACATTTTATATTTTATATTTGTATGTTGTATATTTTCTAAAAAGAAGTGAAATTTAATCGATTATTAGAAATTTGGTTTAATTTGTGTTTGAATGAATGCATGTAAATGTATTTGTAAATATTTATAAATGTTCATTTTTAAGTGATTTTAACAGATTATACGGCAATATTGAGGTACAATATAGAAGACAGTATACGTAGGCAATACTAATTTAAAAATTCATTTTAATAGGATATAGTTACTCCCACTCGTATAATATCACAATAAGCTGTAATTGGTTAATTAAAATTTTTTAATTTAATTTAGTTAGTTAATTAGTTAATTTACAGTAGGCCGTAAAAATTAATTTCCCCTGCAATTTCTCTGTGTCGTGAAAATGGGGAATGTTTTCTTCAGAAATGTTAGGTGAATCCAAACTGCTCCGAGGGATTAAGAAAATTTTTTACTAACTTGAAACAACAATTATAATGAAGATCAAAGTTTTTTCTTTGCAGTGACCTGCCTAAATGTTGACATACGATCTTTTGCCACCGTTTTATGACACTTAGAATGTTACGTCTGATTTTGCGTAAAAACATGTTAAATTCGACGAAACACTCCTCATTCTAAGCGTCATAAAACGGTGACAAAAAATGGTATGTCAACGTTTAGGTAGGTCATTACAAAGAGAAAACTTTGATCTTCAATCTAGTTATTATTTCAGGCTTATAAAAAATTGTCTTAATTTCTCAGAGAAATTTGAATTCGCACAGTCTTTTTGAAGAAAATATTCCTCGTTTTCTTGATTATAACTAACCGCAGAGAAATCCCAGGAAAAATTCAATTTAAGAATGCAAAAGTAGAAGATTCAACCTTTAAAACGAGCTCGAAATAATTATCGTGGGACTTCCTTTCACGAAGTTACAATAATTCAAATGTTGACAACGTTGCTGTCAACTGTGCGAATAGTGGGAATAACTGTATG
This sequence comes from Tetrapedia diversipes, assembly GCA_033822845.1. Lineage (NCBI taxonomy): Eukaryota > Metazoa > Arthropoda > Insecta > Hymenoptera > Apidae > Tetrapedia > Tetrapedia diversipes. Next base: position 107,830 of record JAOPTO010002030.1, on the reverse strand, counting down.
TCATTATATTCACCGTGTATTCATAGCATGTTCATAACGAATGATTTAGGTTAAGACGTTGTAGTATTTGCGATTCATATACAGTAGGTGCAAAACGTATTCGTACAGTAGTACAACTTTGACTTCTATTGTTTATAGGGTAAGGTTGTTGAAGTCGTAACACTTGAATTTTGAATGAACTACATCGACAACAGTGCATACAATCACAAGCAAATATACATTTGAGTCAATCAGATGTTTTACCAATTTTGTTATAATAAATAACAACGATATTAACACAAGTTTTGAATCACGTATTTAATTTCTATTCATTTGATAAATCCTAAGTTTTACACGGATTTTTCCTTAAGGAGCACGACTTAAACAACAAGCTTACTCGATGTAGCAAAAACATACATCGATCAACAAAAACGTGTTGTAGCATATTAAAATACAGTATACAACTAATAAAATTTAAAAAAAAAAACACTTATTTTTTACAAACTGTTACTTAAAAATTAGAAAAAATGCAATCGAGTGTGAAGTTTCTTGTGTAAAAAGTATTCGTACACTTCATAAGTGATAGTTATAGTTAAGGGAAAATAGTAATTTTGTATAAAAGCTAAGCATTTTGTTAGACATTCCTCTGGACTTTTTTTCTAATAGTATCAAATTAAAGAAAATCAGACTTTTGTTTTTTAAGAATTCAGGATACCTTATAACTTTGAGTGATGAAAGTAACATGACAAACATTTACCAACAGTGAGATCATTTTTGTATAATACAATGGACTATATAATTAATAAAAAAAAAAATAAATAAATAAGTACTATAGGAAAATGTGGAAATTTTCTATTTGGGGTAATATTCAGTGACGTTAATTACTAATAATAAATAAATTTGAACGTGCAAAATTGTTTAAGACATATTGTTCAACAAAAGGTGTATCCAACAAAATGCTTGACTTTAAAAAAATTATTTTCCCTTTATAACTAACATTTATGAAGTATACAAATACTTTTTACTCATGAAAAAAGCATTTTTTCTAATTTTTAAGTAACAGCTTATAAAGAATAAGTAGTCGTTTTTAGTTTTGTTATCTGTATACTGTATTTTTCTATACTGCAATGTTTTTGTTGACTAATGTATGTTTTTACTACATGTAAATGATAGAAATTAAAGTTGCACCACTGTACGAATACTTTTTGCACCCACCGACTGTAGCAGTAGCGTAAATGTAAACTATCTTATTTACTTCTTTCATTTTAAACTATACAGTTATATTTATACACTATATCAATTCGTTTATCAGGAAGAGTTAAACCGAGGTAAACCAAACTGGGAACATCTGACAGATGAACTCCATGTTTTATTAACAGTTGAAGATACTGAAAACCGTGCCACTTTGAAACTTGCCAGAGCTGTAGAAGAAGTCAAGAAGCTTCTAGTTCCCGTGGTGAGAAAGTTCCTATTATTAATTATGAATTATAATTTATTTATAATACATAATTTTTTCCTAATATTACTCTATAATTCATTAACTTGTTCGTTCACTTTTGTAACTTAACTTCTTGTTTTGCCCACCCACGAATCCATTACTTGTTTTGTGTAGAGTAGGAGCATGAGTACATTGTGAATGCAAATAAGATATATTTAATATTTTAATTATGTATTCATTAAAACATCCTCTTTGAAACATATAATATTATTTATAGAACTTATTGCTCCTTTTTATTTTGAAATATGAATTCATTATTTTTTTAAATATTACACATAATTATTACATATTGTATGAAGAAATATTAAATTCGATTTTACTAGAAAATATGTAAAAATATAAGTGTTTAATAATATAGGTAAAATGATATAAATTTCCAAATTGTCTGAAAAATATTAATACATGTCTTATTAAACGTGTTGGATGTTAGCAGGCTGATGGAGAAGACGAACTAAAGAAACGACAATTAATGGAACTTGCGATTATCAATGGTACCTATCGGGATTCTAACACGAAAGTTGTTGCAGCTACAGGTATGTACTTTAAAATTCGTTTTCTTCCAAATCAAAATTTTCTCATTGACGTGCTTGTATAATAGCAAGAATTTATGTACACTTGCTTTATGAATATTATTAATAAATATAGTAGCGGACAAAAGTTTAAGATGACAGGACAATGTAAAACATAATTTTATGGTTCGTAAATATTGTTTATCTATACATTTTTATTGTCATTATGATAAAACGCTATTTATTCATTAACATAGAATACAAATTTTATTTATACTGTCACTTCTTATTAATTAATTAATTTATTTTCTTTGACTCTTTGGTCTTAAATTTTTGTCCGCTACTGTAGTTTGAAAAAGATATATTAATTTCTGTCAAAAATAATATTATAAATAATAATTAATAATTAAAAACTAAATTTCCAAAACAATTAATCGAAAATTCAATTCTGAATTATTTATTAAAATTTGTTTTTTAAAAGCTTTGAAATTATTTTAGTGCTGTGTTTAAAACCTTGCCATAAAAAGCAGATATTTTGTAAAAGATTTTTCGTTTGTAATTTCGTTCGCATGTAATAATTTAATATTCTTAAGTTTTTCTATGTTCTGTTGTGTTACACGAGTCATCCCACTGTAAATTGAATTTCTTTGTATTTAACGCTTTGGATTTTATTCAAATTAAAATACGTAGTAATTCATTAAAAATAAGGAGGTTGATGTTTACTAATTATTTTGCTCGTTTCAAAATTCTTTAAATTTGGCAGCTTTTACAAAGTTTTACAAAAGAATTTGTGTCTCTATAACTATTAAATGTACAAACTGCATGTTTTATGCTTCTGCCCTAAAGATTAGCGCTTTTTAAATAAATTTCTGTTTTACTTGTAATTATTTTAGTAATTACAAGTACAAAAATATGAAAAGTACTTTTCATTTACAAATTTAATTTCCGGATTTTACCTTAAAAAATTCTGTGACTTTTCCTCTTTAAATTACTTATACATTTTAAAATCATGACCAGAGCTAGCTAACAAATATCGTAGTATACAATGATAAATATTTTTTGTACAATAAAGGATATTAATGATATTGTACAATATTGTAATCAAGAATAAGAAATCTTCGGTACAGCTAGAACAAACTTTTTTATACCCTGAGGAAGAATCAAATGAGAACCGTTTGATTTTTTTCAACTTACTGCAAATAATTATTTTTACTTTTTCAATCGTTCCTTCATGAAAAAGGATTTTTAGCAGAATTCAACATAGGATCGTCAAAGACAAAGATCTACTGTTTAGAACGACCATAATAAACAGTTTGTCGTGCGAGCTGTTTTTACAAAATTACAAACTACAGTTCAAATATGAACACTATTTTAATCCTTAGCGCTCCATTGGCTCCGCTGCGAAGACATTCTGTATTTGATACGATTACATTTCAGATGCTTTGTCATTAGTTATTTTCCGACCTATTTTTATAGCTAAGGACATGGAGGAATGTTACAGTTAAAAATGTAAAACTGAGCGATGATAAAGATGGATTTTGTACGAAGTAATCAGAATTGTCTGCGAAAGGTACTGTTGTATATAAAGAAAAAAAATATACGGAGCGCCAAGGGTTAACACTTTACCGACCGGGAGCCTATTAATCGGTTTTTTACGTGCTTCGATTGTAAATTTTATAACGTTCCCTTATACGAAAATAACACGTTTCAGAGTAATATCATATGTATACTCTAAAGAAATATTAAACTATTAATTACGCGAAGAAAATATTGATAAATAATGTAGTATCGTAGTTTTAACGACCAGAAAAATTGTTGTATGCCAACGTATAGTATTATTTAGTTAAGTATAGTGTTATTTTAAGTTAAGACTACCTAATCATCCTCCAGTAAAAATTCCCAAAATCCTTTCCCCGATAACCAATGATTTCGTCCTCACGAGTCATTTCCGAACCTTGTCCGTAACACCTCATCCCTTACTGACTACTAACCCAAGATAACCCCTATCTTTCCATTTTAGCCCTTTGCAGACGGAGCTGTTCGACGGGCGAGCATCGCTGTGAATGGTTTAGTTTTTAGAAAAACTAAAGCTTTATTTAAATAAGTTTTTCATAATATTTAACAAAATGATAAACAAACAAATTTAGGCAAACTTGACTTTTTAGGCTAGTATACCCATGCGTATCTTATCGTTTACGACGACAGACGTACGCCAGCCGCAGCGCGAGAGTTAGGCGGATATATCCGACACTCGTCCGCAACGGTAAAAAGGCTTGGACGGATATATCCGACACTCTTCCACAACGGTAAATAAACTTGGGCAGATATATCCGACACTCGTCTGCAAAGGGTTAAAAGACGTAAGTGCGAATATCGAACACCACCGACGTGCAATGTGTATATTTCACGGCACGGTGCTTCGTTCAGAGGCGTCACTCCAGCGGAGTGGACTGCCGTAACGAAAGGGTTAAAAGAAATAGTATTTCCAAATAGTATTTACTTATGTAAATATTTAATTGTTTACTAATTTATATCAAATTATTTCAATTTTCCCCAGCCCTGGTTTTGCTCATAACTGTAAATAAATAGTAGCTCAGTAAAGAATAACTACTAATTACACGCACAATTTTGAATGTTTCAGCTTGTGACGAAGAATGGAGACGCGTAGCGGCAGCTGCAGCAGAAACGCAGCGCCTTCTTCCAGGCTTAGCCACACCTATGAGGACTCCAAGTGCTCCGCTGGGAGCCCCGTTAATACTCTCACCACGGATATCTGTTCCAACGACCGCGGCATCTCTTCTGAACGGTTCTGGCCCGCCAGGATCTCTCCTCTCTGCGGGTGATCCACATGGGTTAATCTACACGCCATACGCCGATTACGCCAACTACGCAGCACTGGCAGCCTCACCCCTTCTCACGGATTACACTACTGCTGATCATTCTGGTGGGTTGTTTGCTCGCTGATCTTAGTTTAGGCAACACCGTTTTACCATCAATATTTTTTCTATTATTATTATTATTATTACTGTTATTATTATTATTTGATCGTTGTTGCTTCTTCTGTTTGATCCCCTCTCAATCTTCCAGCACGGTTTAAGTAGGGAAGCAAGAATGTGCGAGAAAAGTAACGAGAAAGAGAGAGAACGAATAATAGAGACATGTGAAAAGTGGTACAGTATATATATATGCCTGTATTCTCTTCAAGTTCAGCTTTTAAACTAGCGTTTGTTTGTGGAGAATCTTCTTTTACCCGCGAGCATTTTTGCTTCAGATTTATACAGTATAAAATACAGTATAAAACGTCCAACAAGTATTTTAAATATACATTCGTGTGTATTATCGAATATTTATTCATCTTGAATAATGTCGAACCAAAAGGTAACAGAAATTTCGAGTATCTTTTGCTATTTAAAATTTTCTTTTTCCAATTTAATATAGGAGCATATTTCACGCTATAGAGCAGCAAGCATAAGTCTTATATAAATTGACGAACAGCTTTCTTATCACTAGAACTACCAATGATTACGGTGTACTTATTTGCATGGAACAGATCAAATTGAAATTTAATTGGAAAAATAATCGAATACACAGAAAACAAATCTTTATTTATACCTTCTGCAGAAAATCATAGTAACTTTTGTAAACTTGGTAAAGTGAATTTATAAGGTTGCTATGAATAATCATTAATCCGTCATTTTGGCTGCTCTGGTAGTTCTAGCGTTAAAAGGAATACCGTTAAGATCGTTTTGTAGAATAACATGACGGTATAAGTACGACTGTACTGTACGTTGTTGAAATGACGTAAAAACAAAAAGCAAATCATATTATGTGTTTTTAATTCTTATTGCTAGCCAGAACGATACATTCACGAATCGGATCGTACAACAACGTCTGACGAAGAGTATCGAATGGTGTGAGTAAAATAGATACCTCTGTTTTTCTTCAACAACGCATAGTATTGTGTGTGTATGTGTGTGCGTGTGCGTGTGCGTGTATTGTTTCGTGAATTTCTTCAAAATAGAGATAATAAAAGGAATGTTCTCCACGATTCAACCGAAGAATATGTATGTACATGTATGTATATATGTATTTTTTTGTTTTATTTCATATTGTAACATTAATTAATCTTATTATTATTATTATTACTGTCTCTATTATTATTATTATCATTATTATTGCTATTATTACTGTTATTACTGTACCACCATTATCACTACCATTATTAATATCGCATTATTATTCCTTTTATTATTATTATTGGTATTAATATTACAATAATTATTCTTCTCTTTTATCAGCAATATTATTTACATTATCGTTTACGTTATCGCTGCACACAACTAGTATTATCATTTTCAATTATATTATTGTTGGTATGCTATTCTTAATCATCGCTTTTACTATGGTCATCTTTTTTATTATTCTAAAATAATCATCCGCAACAATAGAATCGTAGTAATGGTTAACGAAAACGTCGTAATAGTTTAAATAACGAAGTACGACGGTTATTATTTTAAAAAATTATAAACTGGATGACAATTCAGGTAATAGTATTAAATGATATTATTTTTACTATGACATTGAGTATTTGTAGAACAGTTACATCAGTCACTTGCTAGTCGTATCAATTTTGATAATTATTTAACGATGATTATATTCAATGATATTGTAACTTGCATTTCTAAAGCAACAGTTAGTAGCAAGTAATAGAAATATTTGCTGTAATACACGTGACGCGAAAGGAAAGATCTTAAAATTCCATAAGAAAAATTAGTACTTGATAGATAAAAATATGAAATGAATACTATTATATAGTTATTATTGTATCGCATAATTATGCAAGCAGGGAAAGTATTGAATTCAACATGAAAATTTTCATATTTAATTTTTACTATCTCTAGATACTTAGAAAATTTTCAAAATAATTTCTCATATTTCTAGATAATATAAGTTGTTGTTCATATAAATGAAGTAATAATATTACTTATAAATTTTATGTACACGGTTCATGATTGTTTTCTCTTTTGCTATCGATGATAAAAATTCTTGAAAAAGTTTATATTGTAAATACACTGTTAAATTTTTATTGTTGGAGCTTCTATATTATTAAATAGAACTGAACAAATTCGTATAACGGCAAGCTTATTAAAGCACAACATAATTGAAAAATAATTGAAAAAAGTATAATATGTTGGATTTATTTCATTCAAAACTTAATGTACTAGATGGAAATATAGTTGGTCTTATTTTCTATTTAATTTCCTTGAATAATTTGATATTTTGATTGATATACTCGGATTTTATAAACTGTTTTTAACAGAACAACTAGATTTTAACGCATGCAGTATTCAAATTTTTACACGATACATATAAAAATTCGATTCGTATATTTGTATATAAGCAGATTCACATTATTATGTCGATCGAAGAGAAAAACAAATCTCTTTGTGAATGAAATACTCGATATACCGCACAAGTCATACACTTATACATTCGTTATCGTTTACTGTACATCACAATATAAATGCTTATATTTAACAGGCATGATGTGCTTGAAAAATGAAGAACTCTTGATGCAAATCTCAGTTCAATTAAAAATAGCAATAACTTTATTATACGCCACATATATAAATGATTATATTAAACTTATTTTACCTTCTTCTATTATTTTTTACAACTTGTTTATTATTATTTTACTATTACTGCAAAATATGGTTCTTATTATACAATTTTTTATTGCACAATAATTGCAGCCTGTGCCTATTCTTATTTCCATATTATTGTTACTATATTATCACTAGGTTTACAGGATTTCGGGCTTCAAGAGCAAAATTTGCAAAAACAATTACTATTATTGCTAGAAATTTTTGCTAATACAAATATACCTAAATTTACTTCCCTCTCAGTCTGCAATTTCAAATTCTGTTTGATGTATACCTTATTCCTTAGTATATGTATATTAGGAATAGATATACAAGAAATGTCCGTAAATCTAGTGTTAAACATATATAGTATGATAATTCTAGTGCTGTTACTATAACAGGCACTTTCTTTTTGTATAAAACAGATATTTGTTTAAACTATATCGTATAGAAAATCAATTATCCATCGACAGACAAAATATTAATACATCTATCAATATTTTTTCTCAACTAAGATTGAAAGTAAATCGAGAGTCACTATATAAACCTACTTCGATTTGTGAAATTAAATAAATATCAAACGTATAATTACTTTTGTATTATAACTTAACGAACTTGATTAGTGATACATATAGGTATGTAGTATTATAACAGGAAGTCGTTTGATCGAATAAGTATTATTTAACGATACAATATAAATCATTTATATTTATGTGGCTAATAAACGTTCATTTTTCAATCATATCACGCCTTGTCACGTGTTACATATTCTCTATATTTATATTATTTAAAAGGACGTTAAGAAACGAATATACACGCATCGATACGTCTGTATGTCCGATTCTGTGGTACATTGCCATATTGGTTATATATATTTAATGAAGTAATCAAATATTATTTATTATTATAATATAAATATTAATATAATCTTTACGCGAGGCATTAAAAACAAGCAAGTAAGCCAATTTCTCGTCGATATAAATGTGTTACACGTTCATTCCTTTTACCTCAAATCAAGAATATTTATTTATAATTTCTTTAACTGATTCACTGCCAACTACGAGATATCTCGTAGTTTGTGCTACAAGTTTAGATCAATTTCAATTGATCACGGAATAAGTTTATAGCCGTTTGAGTTACGAATTACTAGAAAGAATGAACGAATATTTTGTATAATACTTCTTTTTAAAAAACGACAAATCTAATATCACTTTTTATTTTTAAAATAATGACCTATGTTTTCTTTAAAATGAAATCTTGGTGCCTAGAGCAAAACGCTCTAAATTTGCCTGGCAGTGAATGGATTAAAGTTTAAAAGACCAGAATATGACTAATTTATACGAATATTTTGTATAATACTTCTTTTTAAAAAACGACAAATCGAATATCACTTTTTATTATTAAAATAATGATCCATATTTTCTTTAAAATGAAATCTTGCCGCCCAAGGCAAGACGTTCTAAATTTGCCTGGCAGTGAATGGGTTAAAGTTTAAAAGACCGGAATATGACTAATTTACACGATGCTATATATTTAGTTCAAGTGGATGTACCCACTGAAGTATTTATAAATGCAACGTTAGACATAAGGTGTACTTCACAAATGGTTAACTTATGTTTCAAATATTCTTAGTCGTGATTTCTCTGACACGAAATGTTATGCAAGAATTTAACCCTTTGCGGTCCGCGCTGCATTCGCAATTTCGTTTCAACAGGTCCTATGTCGACGATGTGTCGAGACACGTTGGATATAGGACTGCAAAGGGTTTACTTTAAAATCGCCTTTGTTTTATCCAATTTGAATAAATTTCAGCGAAGTTATGTCAGTTTAAAGATTGATTGAATATGGAAAGAGTTTTGTCCAATTTTTCGGGATAAATACCCCACAGTCACGCTCGACATAGGACCGCAAAGGGTTAATGACTAATTTAATGTTCACTCTGTCAGTTTTCATTACGAATTTGCTTAATTGCTGTTCTTCGCACGAGAAATTTGCTTATTTTTAATTGTACAATATTTGAATGCCTTTTTGTAAGTAAAAAAAAAAAATGTAACTTTAAAAGTTATACATCATTTGAAAAATGAAAATATCTTAAGTCAAAAGTAAAGCCATTTCTTATACATATTGAGATATGATATTACTATTTATTGAGTTTTTACATTACAAATAAATGTTATAAATCACAACCAATAAACGTTAAACACACGCTTATTAAATTTACGTAAAATTTAGTGCGTAGATTATACTATGCCAAATCAGTCACTTTAGTATTCGACGTTCGATGTTTGGAATTTCGTTCAAATTGAATATTTTATACCTATTCTATGTGAAGATGGAAGAAAACTAAACTATAATTTTGCGAGCTTCGAAAGTATTTAACACGTTTTGTGTCACGTGGAGCGAACTTTCCATTCAAGCCATTGAGTGGATATTTTCATTGTAAAATGAAGAATTTAAAAAAAATGTTAATTATGGTTTTGTACAAATGAAAAATTGTAAGGCATACGTACAGTGGCTCCAAAAAGTATTCGTACACTGTGTTACAAATAAATTCATTTAACTTTAAAGTTCTTATTTCAATGAAAGATTTTAATAAAATTTTGTAAATATGTGGAACGTAATAGTATGTTTATGGATTAATTTTTTCTTTTATTAAAACACCACCTTAAGTAAGTGAAAACAACGTTAATGATTTCAGTAGTTTTTCTCGTATTTTAAATATAATTTTCTAATGGTATGTGATAAAGCAAAACCTTCCAAATAAAAGATGTTCAATTTTTAATCTTCTATCACTCAGTCATAAAAAAAGGTTTCAGAGATACTTGTATTCAAAGCATGAAGAATTGCTAAAACATTGAGGATTACTTTTAATTTCTCAAAAAGAATTCCCGTGGAGAAAAAAAATTGCTCCATGTATAACCTATTATGCTCTATACACATGTAAACTTTTATTGAAATCAAAATTTCAGGATTAGGTGAATCAACTTAGTGTAGTGTATGAATACTTTTTGGGGTCACTGTAGGTCAAAAACATTATTTAACCCTTTGCACTCGAGAGGTGATCGTTAGTCGTCTAATGGTACTAAGTTCAAAAATTTTCAAATTCAAAATATTTATTAAGATTCGCGTATATTGAACGCCATTTAATTTAGTTAAGTGATATAATAAAATTTACATATATGACTATTCAACCTCTGAGTCTAACTAATAAACAAACAAATTAAAATCTGAAAATTTGCGAAACTATCATCTGGTGACTGACAATCGAGCGCAAAGGGTTAATCGTGAAAGTGTGGGTCATATAGACCCCACGTGGTGTGAACGGCAAATCTTAACACTTAGACTGCGGGTATATTTCACCTCTAACTTACGCGTGCAGCAGGCGTTTTCTCGTGAACCGCGCGGGATTTTGGTCATCCAATAAATTTGTGGGAAAAAAGATTGCGAAATGTTGTCTAGCAACGCAACAACACACATATAATGTGTAATATATATGACATGTATGTGTGACATTGTATACAGGGTGTTCGGACAGCCCTGGGCTTAAATTGAAAGAGTAACTCCCTGAGACATTCTAAGACGAAAATCAAGAGTAACGATTTTGCGTTTGAGGCTTTGTTTACGAGTTATAACAAGTTAAAGATATCGTTTAATCCGGACCGTTCGACGCTTGAGAGCGGGTAACCGAGGTAACTCGGTCGGTAACGTCGCTAAGTCCACAGTGATGCTCAAGCGTCGAACGGTCCGGATTAAACGATATCTTTAACTAGTTATAACTCGCAAACAAAGCCTCAAACGCTAAATCGTTACTCTTGATTTTCGTCTTAGAATGTCTCAGGGAGTTACTCTTTCAATTTAAGCCCAGGGCTGTCCGAACACCCTGTATAATTGCATTATAATTATACAATACCCGCTATCCACCACAAATCTACTAAATACGTATATTTACGTGACCCGCGCTCCAGTGACAGACAGCGAAAAACGTAAAAGTACGTTGCCCGCAGTCCAAGTGTTAAATGAATAGTTCGGCATGGAACGTGTCAACCCTTTTGCTACGAGCGGTGACTATAGTCACCCGTGAAATTTCACGAGCAGAGTATTATTACATTATGCGATCATTTTTAACGTACCGCGGTATTGAACGTACAACGGGCAATTGTAGTTGTTCCACAAATGCACACTTTTGGCACTGCGGTTTGTTCAGTGGAAGTAGCGCGTCGAAGAAATTCCGTCCGTAGCGAAAGGGTTAAGATACACGAATCTTCAAAATTGATAGTTTTTACCGATTTTCGTGAAAACAATCTATAAGAGAATTTTTATCTTTGCAACTACCTCAGCAATTAGTTATTCACAAGTTGACACCGTTTGATTTGATTGACTACGAAACCATATCCATCTGTACTATCTTTTTACATCAATTTTGATGTCATACCTTTTGCCAAATTTTGGCACCAAGTTGGCGCGCAGGAACAGGACTTAACTAAGTTTTGGTTTGGTTTTGTAATCAATTTTGTGTAACTTATGCTGCAACACTCGATGTGTTTTTAATCCAAACGTTGGTGCAAGCCTTAGTATACTTTTATTGCCAATATAATAACAAAACTTAGCATACTAGCTCTGAAATCAGTTTGGTAATAATAGAAACTACCATTTTTCTCTAATAAATTTAACTCCAAGTACAAGTTTTGCAAATGTGAACAAATATTTCATTTGTTTACACTATAAAAATACTTTCCACACACTTTCATAAACCCTCTTCTATTTTCACATAGACTATAATATAATGGATTTGAATTTAAACAAAACTCCAGTCATTGAGTACAAAAGTGAAAGATTTGGTATAAAATAATCCGTTATAGAGGTTTATTATAACTTACAAATGCACATTTGTACTTCTAGTTCTATTACTTCAATTGTTTTGCATTATGTAAGTTAAGAAATTATATTATATTAGATACCTAATGTATCTAATTACATACATGCATATATATTTTCAATTGCGTATTTATTTTGAATTATATTTATATAATTATATTTTTGAATTCTTTTATAGTTTAGTTGATAAAATCAAATACAATAAAAGTACAGTATACTAGTTAATAAGTTATGTTATACATTAAAAAGCAATACATTTTACAAACATATAGATACAGCCTTTTTGAAATATTCAATATGTTGAAGTTTACCAGAATTTCGACTAAAGCCTGGTGAATGAAAGATGGTGTATAGAATTACCCTCTCTCCACTAGACAAGCGTTCAATCTATCTTCCATCAATTTTCACTTATCAATGGAATTACAGTAGCTGACAAAAGTTTAAGATGACAGAACAATGTAAAACGTAATTTTATGGTTCGCAAATATTGTTTATCTATTCATTTTGATAGTCATTATGGTAGAATACTATTTATCAATTCGCATTGAATATAAATTTTATTTACACCAGTATTTTTTATTAACCCTCTATGGGCCCATATGACTTTCAAATTACATGCTAATTTATTGACATTTTAACAAATAATTTTAGTTTTTTTTCATAAGATGGCGTATACATATTAATTCTATAGTGTTCTATAATGTAAAATTGTTTAAACTTGAAAAGCTTTTTTCATCTGCATATATACGATTATGATTATTGATTTTTCATTCCATCAATTTCTTTATATTTAAAACAAAAATTCGGCCCATAGATGCTTAATTAATTAATTTATTTTGTTTGACCCTTTTGTCTTAAACTTTTGTCCGCTACTGTAGTACTAATTGATGTTCAAATGTTGCTGACACTTAACATAAAGTAGTGAAACTAATTTCACAAATTCTCTATTGTGCAATACTAAGGTAATCATAGGGCTGCAGATTTTTATGCAAATTAAAGTTTTTAAAAGAATAAGTGAAAAAACAGAATTTAGACAGAGAAACACCCTGCAAACTTTTGTCCGCTACTGTAGCTTGCTAAAGGTTTGACAGTGTTAAGCTTGCCGGCTAGATAATCCATCCATTGATAGTAGCGATATATTTATATACTATAATATACCTATCCGAGAAATTCAAATGATTGTCTGATTGTTTCAAAGAAAAGAATTTTTGGTTCTCTGTAGATCAACATTTGCATTTGCATCGTTTCTGCAAGCTAAAAGTATGTCACAGTTCTGGATAAAGTTGGTTTCTTCAACTTCATACCTTCACAATTCATGCACCATCTTTTGTTCGCCAAACTTTAGCTACACAAAAATTAGAAATTAATTATTTAACACGTTGAATGCCACGGGGGTCACCGGTGACCAGCACTCAACTTGACCTTGGCGGTCACTGGTGATTTAGAAAAATGTCAATACTTTACTACAATTTTTCATTATTACCATTGTTAATGCAATGTCGTGAAGAAATTAATGCAATATAAAATATCTAAAAGTAGTTACACTTATTTGTTGTAGATAATATTTCAATAATGTAGGATAAGGTTGCTCAAGTCGTACCACTTGAATTTTGAACGAACTACAGCAACAACAGCGCATACAACCACGAGCAAATATACATTTCAGATGATTATTTTTTAGAAATATATATTTCAGATGATTATTTTTTAGAAATATACATTTCAGATGATTTTTGATGATGGTTTTGAATAACACGTTTAATTTCTATTTATTTGATAAATCCTAAGTTTTATACGGATTTTTCCTTAAAGGGTACGACTTGAGCAACCTTACCCTATGTATCGTATAATAGAAAATTCATCGTGGCACCATGGGCAAACCCTATAAAACTGGTGTGATATTCAACGTGTTAATATGTTCAGTAAGACCCTCGGTATATGAAATATACTAGGTGACATTATGAAGACCACATCATTGCAAAACTATTACCTTATGTACAGTACCAGTCTTCTTGTCTGAGCAAGTTTCAGAGTCACCTAAATTTCTTTCGATCACTTTATACAAGTGACATCAATTAACATCCGATCAAACGAAACTTTTACTGCCATTTCGCGTACGTGTTGAATTCTACATTGAACGCGTTAAAACATGAGAAAATCAAATTAGATTGATTACGTTGCACTTAACTTCTTTTTACATACTGGATATAACGTACTTTTCTAATAAACAAAATTATTGTATAATAGATACGATTAAATTTAGAAACCGAATGGTTATAAAGGAACAGTTATTAGTAGTCACTAAAATTTCAAGAAAATCATAATTCGTGCAGGTGTTGCTTTCAAATGTAGTTTAATTTTATATATACATACAGAATGACCCATGTACAGTAGCGGACAAAAGTTTAAGACCAAAAAGTCAGTGAAATTAACCCTGGATAATTAAACATTCGTCTAATAGACTATAGACCCCTGACAGTTTTACGGATTCGAGATCTGCCAAAATTGGAAACGCTAATTTTTTATCACTTTTCTATCTTACAATTAAAATATTATATTACTTTTCTTAAGTTACGCTAATTTGTTTAAAATAAATGAGGGAAATATAAAAATATACATGTTTTTAATTCGTAGTCCATGAGTCGAACGATTAGTTACACAGTAACACTAATTTAAATTTACTTATCAAGGGTTAAACTAATTTATAAGGAAAACAAAATTTATACGGGAAATTTATAACTAATTTATAAGGAAAACAAAGCATGATAAACAAAAGTTGCATTCCGTGCTAATCAATAAACAGTGTTCTTCAATAATAGTAATAGAAATGAATGTACAGACAATATTTGCAGACCATAAAATTATGTTCTACATTGTTCTTTTGTCTTAAACTTTTGTCCGCTACTGTAACTATCGTCACGATTTTTCGAGCACTTCCGACAGTCTGACAAAAAAATGTTCCAAACGAAAGTTAATCAGTTCTTAGTCATCTACAAATTGTAACATAAAAAAATTTTCGAAAAAAGACGAATTCAACGATCTGGTATACCATGACCTTCGGATGATCTTTACACAAAAAAAAGTGAAACAAACGAATGGAAATGTTTTCATTGAAAATTGTTTTATTGCATGAACTTTCCCTGTTCGAACTTATTACTTGCGTTTTGAATTATAAAACAACTTTTGCTGATGGAGCGATACGGATATATACCCTAATCTATTTTCCTTCTTAGCTTTGCAATTTCAAATTCTGTACGATGTATTGTTAAATTTTATTGTAGTTTTTATTTAACACGTTGACTGCCATGGGGGTCACCGGTGACCGGCACTCAACTTGGCAGTGGCGCCACGGGGGTCACCGGTGACTGTCACGGTCAGATTAGTAGAAAAACATAATTTGAACAAATGTTAATAATTATCGATTTTTCATTATTACCATCGCTAATGTAATGGTGTGAAGAAATTAATGAAGTATAAAACATCTAAAAATAGTTATACACTATAACTTATTTATTGTAGATAATATTTCAACAGTATTTTGTATCGTATAATAGAAAATTCATTGTGGCGCCACGGGCAAACCCTGTAAAACTTGCGTGGCATTCAACGTGTTAATACTAAAAAAATAATATGTTGAAACTAATAATAAAAACAATAAAATATTAAAATAGTACTGAAAACTAAAATCTAAATAGTAAATCAACTTGGCAGTGGCGCCACGGAGGTCACCAGTGACCATCGCGGTCAGATTGGTAGAAAAACATAATTTGAACAAATGTTAATAGTTATCGATTTTTCATTATTACCATCGTTAATGTAATGGTGTGAAGAAATTAATGACGTATGAAACATCTAAAAATAGTTATACATTATAACTTATTTATTGTAGATAATATTTCAACAGTATAATAGAAAATTGATCGTGGCGCCACGAGCAAACCCTGTAAAACTTGCGTGGCATTCAACGTGTTAAACTGAACCTTATTTTACATATAATTCCTGTTATGGTGTATTCGCCGGACACGGTCTTTCTATAATTATGTATACTTACAGACTAAAGAACATACCCACACTTCAGATTCACGCGTCGCTCATTCTCACTTACACACACTCATACTTCCATATAAGACACACGTGAATACATCAGATATTTGTGAAGTTACCAACTTACAATTGATGAATATAGAAATTTGTATTAATTTACATGTATACCTATTTTTTAGTACATGCATTGTAAGCTGTTCGAATTGTAGTCCGTTTTGCTATATGCATAATTTTATTCTGCGTAAGAAATTTGTATTTGGTACCTCTAAAATGACTTCTCGTGACGAATTTGTCAGGAATTTGTTTGAATGCATGCTGTGCATCCAAAGGTCATGATATACCAGGTCGTTGAATTTGTCTTGACACGAGCTACAATAATATGAAGTAAAAAATATACAGTGCCATTTAAAAAAATGATGGCGATCTTAATTTTTTCGAAAATTTATTATATTACAATTTGTAGCTGACCAAGAACTGGTTAACTTTTGTTTTGGAATATTTTATTGTCAGACTATCGGAAGTGCTCGAAAAATCGTGGCGACAGTTACGTGGGATATTTCGTATTAGTATTTTTTTTACCAGTTATCATTTAAAGTAATATATTACCAATACCCTCAGTTTTACCCTCTATGTCATCCACATTTACATACATACCAATTCAATAGTAAAGATTTTCTTCTAATAGTAATCAAATTTGATTGTTAAGATATTAGAGATTTATTAAAAGTAGAAGGTAGTCTATGTTTCTAATAGTATTAGTAATAAAATTACATGAAATTTTCTGGAAAATATCAATAACATTTTTGAATAATGGTATCTAATAGGTAATAACATTTCAAAGTATATGTTACTATTAAAATTAATCCAAATAATTAGTATAATAAATTTCGAGTCAAATTTCCAAAGATCTACGTTTGTTCTTTCATTTCTTTATAAACAATGAATAATGTTTTAATAATAAAAAGTTGCCAGAATACCTTCGAACGTACTTAAAGATATTATTTTTCTTAACATGTAATGTGTACCTAATATTATTTATAATTTCTTATACCATTTAAACATAAACAAGGAAATTTTATTGTCATAATTTTAATTCATAAAATTGTTTGGAATTAGTGGTTTTAAAAATATAATGTTCATTCATTTCTTAATGTTTCAATAGCAACAATAGAATTTTTGCATCACATAATTTTTCATAATTTCACATTCAATGCTTTGGTGCTAGAAATTCAAGCATAAAATATATATTGAGAAATTAAGAATTTCTTCCGAGGAAACATAGCATAATATTTATAAATAAGATGTACCTATATTGAAATTATTATTGCAATATTCATGATTAATATACATGTAGAATAAAAATATTGCATTTACATAGACTTCAGTGGACTAAGTTTACTGCATTGCCAGTGTTATATTGCTATTATTACGATTATACGTCCCCCTCATTTTCATTGATTTAAGTTACTTTCAATTAGTAGTTTGTACAATTGTAAGCACTAAGCATTCTTTCAATATACAGAACCTACTTTACAGTTAAATGAAATTTATTAAAAACTGTAAATATGATAACCGTGACACGTTTTTCATGAATAAATGTAATTATGTTTAATACTGTTACTGATATCATGATAAATTGTAACAACTGTGAAATCAATTCGGTCACTATATTCTGTTGAAACGCCAAAGAATGTTTTTCTAGCATTCGGCTTTAGTTTAGTTTATATATTCTTAAATCACGATTTTATTCATATTATATTGCAAAACTTTTTATTATTAATGGATAGAGATTAGAAAATAAGAAAATTGAGTGATTCAAGAGGGTACATAAATTGTATTTTTATGAATAAAGGCGTTGAACTACATCGTTATATTTTTCTTTGACTTCAGAAGTATAAATGGATATCATAATCAAATTTTAGTACACATATTTTCGTAATAATTACAAAACCAGTTTTCCAGAATAAAATGGGTTCTTAAAGTCGAAATAAAACTTAATCAAATGTCGTTGAATCCATTTTTTTAAAAAAGTAGACGTAAAAAAGCCTGAATAGTGACTTTTTTCCGAAAGCATTTATTTTTCATATTTTGAACGAGATTTTACAAACTTAAGACAAACTTTAAAAGCAAATGTAATTTTTTTATTATCTACTTTTTAACAATCATGGCTACCAATTAATATTACTATGATAAATTCCTGTTTCAGAATTACTTCAATGGAAAATGATAAATGGTAGATGATTACGGCTTCTGTTTTTCGTTTGAAAAACGAAATACACAGAAATTCATTTTTTCAAATTTTCAAATGAATTAAAGCTAATACAAAATAACTGTTAAAGAATGGTAAAGAAAGCAATGTTGTAGGGACCAAACGTTTGCGTGAAAACACTTAAACGCACGTACTTGCTGTCTTATGTATTTTTGTACATTTAAAAATGTATACAATTTCTTGTAAATATTAGTAGGACGTCCGCGGATACCTGTTGCAATGTTACCTCGTAAAAAGGATTATAAGATTTTATTACAAAATTTCTTGCATTGTAAATATTTATTATTTAACAGAATTGTTAACGAGCAATATTTATACGTATACATTGAGTAATAAGAATAGCTGTGAAAAGTAATACAATTTACCATATGAAAGAATTAAAATGATATATTTAATTAAATACTTTCTCGTGGAAAGTATCGAATGATATTATGAAGAAGTAACGAAGGATTATGTAAATTATTACTTAATAAATAATAGTTTTATAACAGTTTAAACATTATGGTTTATCAAATAGTTGCGATACTCTTTGTTAATCAACAAACAGAAAGCGTTTATTTGAAGGTATCTGAAGGAATCGTACTTGTATATGAAACTTGTTAAGTACAGTAGCAATAAAATACATAATATTCTACTGTAATTTTTTCACGAACCATATAAATATAGACGTGCACTGTATTTACTATGTATACCTCTAGAATGTATTTTCATAGAGTATTATGTATATTTTAATAGACCATAAGAAAATAATATGTAAAGTAAAAAGTTTTGTAATGCGCGTGTCTAATATTTTAGTGGTATTATCGTCGATGTTTGGTATTAGACACGCGTAAAGCAAATATATTAAATGTTTTAAACATTTTAATGGATATATACATGTATAATCCTTTTTCGTTACAGCTAAGCATTAGATAAAAATATTAGATCGATGTTACGTACTTGTTATAATTAGGTTAATTCGATTAAAATCCAATTATGAAGAGTTATCTTACTCCTTGCTTGAGAAATAAGTGTTATTTAGCACATACGATCTGTCGTAAGTTTTAAGCAGATATATACAGTGGCTCCAAAAAGTATTCGTACACTGTATTATAAAGAAATTCATCTACTTTTGGAATTCTGATTTCAATGAAACTTTATGTGTGTACAGAGCATAGTGTATCCTGCACGGAGCAATTTTTTTTTATGGCAAAATATCTTTTAAGGGGACTGATAACGCGAATCTTAAAGTTTCAGCGATTTTTCACGTTTTGAATACAAACTTTTCTTTGTTCCATTTTTATGACTGGGCAATAGGGTATTAAAAATTAAACGTTTTCTATTTGAAAAGTTTTACTTCATTAAGTACCATTATAAAGTTATCTTTAAAAAATGAGAGAAAACTCAAAAACTTCAACGCTGGTTTTACGCCTTTAAAATGGCATTTAGATGAAAAGAAGAGATTGATTCATACGTATTCTATTACGATCTACATACCCACAAAGTTTTATTAGATACTTCTATCAGACTCAAAATTTCAGGGTTAAACGAATTTATTTGTGACTTAGTGTACGAATACTTTTTGGAGCCACTGTATATATACATATATGGGTGCGTGTATATTATAATAACTTGGTCGAATTTTAACCCTTTGCACTCAGACTTTTTCTCGACTAAAATTTTCAGCAACTCAGACTTTTTTTTACTGCATCTCTATTGTTCCAACACATTTTTCGCCATGGTGAATAGTATTTTTTTATTTTTATCGGCCAAACAAATTACTAATTACTGAAATCAACGGAACATTAAATTTAGCAATTAAAATTTTGCTATAAATTGCAATCGTTTAATCTGCAGTATTATTGTTGGCGTGCCTGAGAGGCACCCTTCGAGTACAACGCCTCTGAAGGGTACTTCGGGTGCAAAGGGTTAAATATAAATGAAACATATTTCACAAGTATACACAATTTATAAGCGTATGTACCAAGCCATTGTAAAAGATACACGCACGCGTATAAAATGGGCGGAAAACAGTTTGTTACTTTTTTGTTTGAAGTCTAAATGAACGTAATCGAACGCAAACTAATAAAATGTAGAAAGAGAGGAACGAAGAAAAATGTGATCGTGCAAGCAAAAAAATGCAAGGTACCAGGTAAAGGTGTAAAAAAAATTGTGCGTGGCAAAGGAAAAATATTGGTTTGCATTCTGATCGTGAATTTGTGGATAATTTTAATTTACTGTTACTGTTTATAGCGGCAGTCGAGTGGCCTGCCGAGGACTGGAAAATAATAAATACATTTGGAAGCAGATGAATTATACACATTTGTATGTTGGGGACAGGTGCAGCAGCCGCTGCGAAACAACGTAGGCACTTGGGTCAGATTCGCGAGCACCCTTATCAAAGGGCTGGTGCTTTGTCGTGAATCCGGAGAGCGCAATCGCAATACTGTACGCGCCTCCGTGAAAAGGTCAGTTTCCTGAAAACCTTTTATTTTTTTATACCTTATCTTGCAACAGTTATTTCTTCAGCAGCATTATTCATATATCCGTATCTACAGTAGCGGACAAAAGTGGAAGACCGAAGGGTCAACGAAATTAACCCTTCAGGTACCGACCCACTTGTCCCCTTCGATCGTTACCCAGTTTCTTGTTTTCTGTTTATAAAACATTTGTGTACAGTAAAACCTGTTTTCGTGCTGTGGATAGGGACCGCATAAAAGAAATCGTACAAAAAAATATTTGGAAATTTTATAAATGCTTACATATAATAAACAACTTTGTACGATATACTACCTAAAATTTTTTTTATGCGGCGGACAGGGACCTCATAAAAAAAGTCGCACATAGAAAGCACATCAATTATTTACGAAATAGATGAGAGAATGCTTTCAATTAAATTAAATAATTAAATTAAACCTGGAAAAATTGTAAAAACATTTACTTCTTCATTGTACATATACACGGAGAAGTTTTCGAATTGTACATTAAATAGTTCGCTGATACTCGTCGTAATCCAAAACGCGCATCTTTTTGTAACGAATTGGTCCAAAATCGCTTTCGTCGCTTGAAGATAGGATTTCAATTCCACAACATGTATATGTACATTGATAGAAAACATTAAACTGGTGCCAACGCCGCTGAGATTCATATACCACATAAAAATAAATCGCACAAAAACAAAATCGCATAAAAAAGGACCGCACAAAAACAGATTTTACTGTATTGAGATAGCTGAATGTAGGCTTGCATCTTCAAAAATATTTTGAAACTTATCATTCTAAATTAAATTATTGAAGATTATTTATTATTTGTTTTTTTTCGTCAGATTAACGGAATTGCTTCAAAAAATGTTATTCCTATTAATGAACCAATAATATATCTATATATCTATATTGTTCTATGTAACATTTTATATCTTTTATAATTTTACTTACGTTATATCTTTACATATTTTATAAATAGTATTATTGATATTATTAATATTATTAATCGCATAATAAATATTGGTATACTTTTCACGTGTTATGTATTAAAGATTTAGAAAAAGACGAAATCAAAAGATGTAATTTATTAGGGGCTACTCAAATCACAGAAATAGACGCGTCGGCCGCTAGGATAGGAAAGTGGAACTTTCTGCCGTACTTGAAGGGTTAAACTAACTAATTTATGAGGAGTAGCATGATAAACAAAATTTGCATTCCGTGCTAATCAATAAACAGTGTTCTACCATAATAACAATAAAAATGAATTTACAAGACAATTTTTGCAGACTATAAAACTCTGTTCTATATTATCCTCTCGTCTTAAACTTTTGTCCGCTACTGTACATACGTATGTATACATGCATGTAGGTTTATATTATATAAAAGGATACAGATATGTGGATATCACATTATTACATATCATATGGTGTCTTCCTTTTCGTGCAGTTTGCGATGATTACAGGAGAATTTCTTTTTTTCTCAGGATTAGTCGACGTTTTTTGAAGTTTTTTGCTTTCAATCACTACATTTATAAATTTATCACAAATGTATTTATATATTATTAATCATGAGTTTTCATGACTTTAAAAAGATCGAATTTACATTGAAATTATTGATGAAAGCTTCAAAATTCAAAAAAGGCCTTTAAACAAAATATTTTTTGTTTCTTAATTTAGTATCACCTTATATTGCTATTTGAAATCTAATCCACTTTTATATATTTTTCTATATGTGCATATTATTTATGTTATAGATCTTTAATAGATCAAATATAAATAATGTCAGATTTTTAATAATTAACAGTGACAGGATTTTATTTAAATGATAAATAAAATAATAGTTATCTGTTAGTTCCATTTTTAGCATTTTATTCAGTATAAAGCTTAACTTTATAGCGAAATATTAATTGACTTTAATTATGATTATTGTATTGTCAAAAATATAGTTTTCCAATCAAGATAGAATTACAAAAAGTTAATAAAATTTTATTTTCATGTAAACGAAGTATATATAAATATTGATAATGTTTCCGTACATGACAAATGAAAAGATGAAAATACAAAAGTTTGTATTTTTGCTTAAGTTAAAATTTTAATATTAACATTGAGTTATAACATGTAATGACATAAAGTATAGTTAAACACGTTGAATGAAATACTCAAATTGTTTTATATTTAATTTTTACCAGGTAAATATATTAAGTTAAATAAGTGTTTTAGTTTGGAATCTCGTTTTTGTAAGGTTCCAAAGAAATTGCTAATAATTGTTATATAACATGGAATAATTTTAATATACAATTGCTCTAAAATCTTTGGCGTTTGAAACATTTCAAGATAATGTCAACTCCCCGCAATTAGGTTAAAAATAATTTGTTTGGTTCCCTTCTTTCTTGCACCAAGGTCATCTCAAGGCAAGAAGGTAAAATAATTGAAAAAAAAACTACGGTATGCTATGGGTGCGCACCTACCCATTTTTCTTTCGCTTTTATATTTTCTCGTATCTTTACATCTGTATTAGCGATAAACGAGAAGTTTTAAATAACAAGTATCAATAGTTAAGTAGCCACATCGTTACCATTGAAAAAACGCAATTTTGAAGATGAAGTGTTACTACAACATGTGGTTTAATATTTACATACGCAGCAGTGTCCGCTCAGTTGTGGTATTTTTTGCCCAATTGACCGTGACAATCGATATCCTCGTCAATTCGTGGAACTGGCATCGCCTGCCATTTGACTTTCAAACTTCGTCCCGAGTAATACGATAATTGTAAACAAGATTCCTTAACCCTTTCACGACGGGTGCCGTATATATACGTCTATACAGAGTGTTCGAACGAAGCTGGGAGAAAATTGAAGAGGTAGCTCTATGCAACATTCTAAGACGAAAATCAAGAGTAACAATATTGCGTTTGACGCTTTGTTTATTAGTTATAAGCAATTAAAAAACGGGGTATTGTACGCCTGAGGGTAGGCAACTGGGGTAACACGGTAAGTAACGTCGCTGAATGCATAGTGATGCTCAGTCGTAACTATGTGCATTTCTGCAGCTGTTCAAAGGTATGCTCAGTCGTAACTATGTGCATTTCTGCAGCTGTTCAAAGGTAAGCCATATTCCGCACATAGTTACGACTGAGCATCACTGCGTAGTCATTGACGTTACACGTAACACCTACCGTGTTGCCCCAGTTGCCTGCTCTCAGGCGTAAAATAGCCCGTTCCTTTAGTTGCTTATAATTAATAAACGAAGCGTCAAACGTAATATTGTTACTCTTGATTTTCGTCTTAGAATGTTGCATAGAGTCACTCATTCAATTTTCTCCTAGCTTCATCCAAACACCCTGTATATGACAGTCATTTATTGGTTCGCAGAGGCTGATGCTAAAACCATATACGGTACAGATTTTGTTGTTGGAAGAATAAAGCATTGTCGGATTCTGTATTTATCCCTGTCTTAAAATTTTTCATACTTAAAAAGATTATTAAAAAATAATATGTAGTAAATACTATTAAAATCATAATTATATTATTGTTTTATTTCAATATGGAGGTCAAAATAAAGCTAGTACAGGCATTAGACAACGCAAAAAATGGTGACGAAATATGATTCAGTTGTGCCGTCGCGAAAGGGTTAATATCTTATTCGTATTCTCAACATTTCTCATTTTAACCCTCCACGGGCCGAATTTTTGTTCTAAATATAAAAAGATTGATGGAATGGAAAATCAACAACTATAATCCTATATGTGCAAATGAAAAAAAAAATTCCAGTTTAAACAATTTTACATTATAGAACATTATAGAATTAATATGTATACGCCATCTCGTGAAAAAAACTCTCGTAAAATTATTTGTTAAAATGTCAATAAATTAGCATATGACCTGAAAGTTACACGGGCCCATAGAGGGTTAACTTGTAGCCTGTTCAGAGGCGAATCAAAGAAAACAGTCGGTAATTCCAAGAAATACACCTCCCCATCAATAACTGCACAGATAATGTCCCGAGTCTGTCTAGCTAAGCGGGCACTGCTAATATCTACCTTCGACATATATAGTGTATGTAATTTTTTTTAAATATCACGTATGTCAGTCAATATACATTTTTGGAAACTTGTGCCTGTGGAACACTTATACATTCCATTTTGTTTTGCCTTTTTGTCCGTGTATATACATACATACATATGTATATGCGTGCGTGTCGTACACGTATTTGAAATAAATATTTTATACAAACCATAAAGAGAAAGTAGTTTCTTATTTCAAAGAATGATAACAGGGGTGGTACTACGATACGATGCGAAGGCTTAAACTACCAAGAAGTATGTTCAAACATTTTTTAATGTATTATTTTTCAATTTCGTATGTTCCATTTAACTCCAGGATAATTACTTATGTATATCACACGAAAGTACACGAATTAATAATTATATAAGTATAATTTATAAGTATACTTTGTATTTGCCTGTACATATACCATAATAATTTAATCGTAACTCTCTTCAGGGTCCCGGAGAAAATTAATCGACTAATTTTATTATTAGTTTGAGCTTTTTTTCAACGCGTTTTAAACAATCTTCCTTTTTTTTTTATAACAGTTTTTGGTGAATTCTTTCGTATAAAAAATAAAATGTTAGGTAATTTAATCCTAAAAATGCATCCTATCCTTTTTTATGTATCACCACTAACAATACCACGCATAATATTATAATGGCATATTTATTATAGAAGCAATGTTATTTATTACATGAATCGTATAACTATGCATTGTCTTTATAAAACTAACCAAAAATGCTCCACATGGCCAAGTTGACACTAACTTAATGTTTCTATTCACGTATGTCTTTATGTAGCGTATATATAATGTTGGTATACCCTTAATATAAAGGTTTGGGAAAGGTCTCGATCTGAAAGATTCTATTTATCTTATCATTAAAGAATATTCAAATTTAAAATCAATTCAAAGAAACGTTCTAATCTTTTGATGGCAAGCAAGTGATTAGTTTTGCTGAAAAGTAGAAATTTATCAAAATGAACCTATATCATAAGTTTCCCCATTGTGTATGTTTTATATACGATTAACACTACGTATTTATATAATACAATATAATATATACAAATCTTAACGCTATGCAAATGTATGCTTTTTTCAGAGATTGTATAATAGACCCATCTTATTATATAGCACGCGTGCAATTCATTGTCCTTTTGACACCTGCTTGCTCATAGAATATTAATCATTACAGTCAGTATGATTCACGGTAATAATATTGCTGTAACTATGTATTTAATATCATACACACATACCAATGTAATTGATTTAACGCTACTATATGGTGGCAGGTGCACACCCAACTGCCTACTTGAAAATGATACAGTTTTTGGGATATAACGAACTTGCATTTTGAATAACTAAAATTATCTTACCATCTATGACTCTGAGTCTGCTTTTTTTACACTTGTTTCATGTCTTTGATTCAGAACTTCATACACAATTTTTATGTACTTATCTTCTTGACTATCCTAAGCGCGGGGAGGGCACATAATTATGTGAGATTGCAACCAGAATACATAGTTTAACTCTCTAATCTCAGAATAGCCATCTTTAAACATTGTATCGATGTAAATTCAACACGTTCATAATTGTTTTTTTGTTGTCAAGTCATACATATCGTAACAGTGAGTAACTAAACTTTGAGAAGCGATAAAATCCCAAATTATCGGTGATTAAAGAGTTATTAATTGTAAACGATGAATGACAATTGACGAAGTATATATATATATATATAAGCTTCATTTCGTCGATATATAATAATATTCTGACAGTATTTCTATTACGTACGACAGTTTATACGAAATAAATGCTTATACCACTAATATTGATCAAAAGGGAGTGCGAAGCAGTTGCTTGTTAATTAATAATTCTTGTTCACGTTCGTCTCCTTTGATTATTTGCAGAGAAGTTTCTCCTACTAGTTGTAGAGATTAAAAGTAAAAAGGAGTATTTAACACTAGATTTACGGACATTTCTTGTATATCTGTTTCCAATATACATATACTAAGGAATAAGGTATACATCAAATAGAATTTGAAATTACAGAACTGAGAGAGAAATAAATTTGAGGAATATTTGTATTGCTCCATCGGTAAAAGTTGGCAAAAGTTGCTAGGGATAATAGTGATTGTTTTTGCAAATTTTGCTCGTGAACTTCGAAATCAAATTGACGTAAACCTAGTGTTAAGGAAAAGGCAGTGCTTCCCGCTAACTACATTTCTTTCAACTATCAAACTGTTCAAGTACTTAATGTTAACATGAATCGATCATAATTAAATTACTAACAAACTGTTTTTTCTTTTCTTTCTTTTTAACCTTGGTTGCCCATGGCCTATAGGCTTGGAGTGCTAACAATGGAATCCACTCGCCCCGTGCTAACACCTGGACTTTGGAACAACATCCGCGTTCAATCGGTTCACCAACAAGATGACCACCTTCGCCGTTCGCATCACCAGCCCTGTTGTTCGTCAAGTTTATTCATCCTGTACCCTGTTCGCGTTTTTTCAAATTACTGCGTAGCCTCGTTCACAAATAGCTTTACTCTACTCGTTGTGCTAGCGTTCACTTTCACTGGCGTTTCCTACGTCGGACAGGTAAAATTAAGTCTCTGATTGTGAATTGTTTAACAACGAGAAACGATCGAATTCCTATCTTCGGCCAACGCAACAATCGTACAGCATAACATAATATACAGGGTGGCCAAGATAAAATAGGCCTGGTATGAAATACAGAAGTACAAATACTTACAGAAAAGTAAATTACTAATATGTTATAATTTTTATTCAAAAGTAGTAAATACAGAATATTATGAATAACAACATACTGAACATTTAACCCTTTGCACTCGAGAGGTGACTGTTAGCCGTCTAACAATAATAACTTCAAAGATTTTCAAGTGCAAAATATTTACTGAGATTCACTTATATTAAACTTCATTTAGTTTAGTTATGTCGTATACTAAAATTAGGGTCTGACTAATAAACAAACTGACTAAAGTCTGAAAATTTGTGAAATTATCGTTTGGCGCAAAGGGTTAATAGTTCACAGGAGGTATTGGAAATGTTCATGAACTTCAATACACAAATTAGCACGTCTCAATATGTTTTCGAAAACTTTTATCAGTTCATTTGGTGTGATTTTCGCAATTGTATTGCGAATGTTCGTTTTCAACTCTTCAATTGTATACGGGTTGTTACTGTACACTTTACCCTTTAAGTTGCCCCACAAATAAAAATCGCAGGCAGATAGATCGGGCAATCTGGAAGGTCATAAACCTGCGGAAACTGTACGTTCTTTTCCGAAAATTTCATGAACGTAGGACATTGAAAACCATGAAGTATGCGCCATGGCACCATCTTGCTGGACAAACACAAGATGGCCGCTGGACATCACGTGACCCCTCTCTAGCGCTCGATTCAAATATCACGTACAGTATTATGACTCCGAGCCTCCTTTATCTTGGCCACCCTATAGTATGCGAGACGCATCATCCGATCGAACAGGATCGCAACGACGATGGATTTTTATTAGCAACGCAAACGAACAACAGCTTTAGAAAGTTTTTTTATTTTCAAACCCTTAACGGATTACAGTAGCTGTTATTTTTTCAATTTTATTGCATGGTGGTTTCAATGAATGACCAACTATAAAATTAACACGATACAGATATAATTTATTAATAACTTTCTTTCTTCTTTGAAATTTCAGTTTCTTTATATAAGTACTCAACAGGATTACTCAACTCCTACGTTTGTATTATATTCTATCTGAGAGTTACTCGTTTCTGATCAGTTTGCTTAAATATTGAATGTTCTTGACACGATGATACAAACCATTTGTTTTCTAACTTTGTTGGATCACTAACTTATTTATTATCAAATTACTAAATTACAGACTTCTCCATATCAAACATTTCACAAGGGGTGATATAATCAAAAAATGAATATTCAGTAATATTACTTAAAATATTGTAGAAGATAAAATATTGTTTCCTCTACGTGTTTAGTATTTGTACCCTCCTTGTTTTTTGTTGAAGGAAGATCGGGTTTGCACAGATAATCCGCGCATATATCTCGGTCTTTTTTTAACCGTAATACGAATGCACCTCTTTGAACTGATTCCTCATACACGACTGACCATCGTGCTCGCGTCCTGACGATTGAGCTCGTGCCTTGACGATCATCCGTGATTCGCACGCCATGTGTAAAATACGACCCTACATCCGGCCGTCCTGCACCGACATTCAGTTTCAGTTCGATCTTCCATATTCCCGGTATCGAAGTAAGCGTATCCCGTGGCTACAATCAGTGAGGCAAGGTTGTCCCATTCACCGAGTCTGACCAACGGATACCGCCGGGCCTTGTTCCGTTTAGAAAAACGTTGGTTCAAACCCGTTAGTGTAGCCAATCCTCCATATCCCGGGTACGAGTGATTGTTTGTACCTACTTCGGGCTTGAGACCCATGGCCGTCAACACGTGACTGGGAGTGCTCAAGAAGCGCGGTCCTCTATCATCCTCATGGTCCACTGCTTCTACACGCTGGTGCCATCATTCGTCAGTGTAGTAGTTATTGAATTTATTTCCAACCAATTAATTCTTTTTGAAAAGTATGATGAGGTGTATTCACTAAAGACTTCTCGCAGTGAAGATGACAAGTTCAACAGTCCTAGGACCATGTAGTCGATAGCCTCATCGATGTTTATAATAGGCACTACTTCGTTCCGGGGGATAGCACCCCTATGGTCAGTGGAATGCACATCGAATATCTGATTACCTATCTCTACGCTTCCGACTGTTTTTGTTGGCAGAACAAAAATCAACTTCGAAGCGTAGTCCTTGATGTCAATTAGGCTTGTGGTCCGTACGAATTCTTCCCTCCTCAATACTGCCTCTCCGTCTGCTCCTTCGCACCCAACCTCTTCGATGTTAAATTGCTCGATTACCCATGCTAGAGGGTAAGTCAAATGAGCGGCAATCCATGCATCCCTACCCATTAGGTCTGGCCCGCTGTTGTCTCCGATCGGGATTAGCTTGACCGCTGGATAAGCTAGATTCCACCTATCACCCATCCGACCGCCTAGAGGCAGCATGCCACCTTGTCTCAAAGCAAATTCAACTACATCAGCTGTTACAAAAACGGCGTCATAGTGCCAGTCTCCTGTTTGACGTGTGGAGACGATACCACGCACAGGCATATCCATTGATGCCCACGCATATTCCACCCTCGTAGGCTGGGTGATTCTCTTCTCGCGTAGATAATCGTATAAATCTACCTTTATTGCTAGCGGCCGGTAGTCCCAACGCCCTCCTCCTATTGTTCTGTCGATCGCTGAAGCCATAAGTGGGGCACTACTCATAAACCCCCATGTATAGATACCTTTAGCGAGGTTAATAACCCCAGGCATCGAAGACGATGGTTTGGTGGCAGCCTTGATCATCGGTTGGGTACTCTCAGTAGCACGCAGACGCCCATGCTCCAAACGCGAATCAATCCCCCCTCCAGCCCACTTTAGGTAACGCCGCTCTGCGATATCCATTATGTCACCCTCCCTAATGCTGCTAGTCGAACTCCCCTCTCTAACAATGCCTCTGCTTGGCCCACTCCGTCCCAAAGAACTGTCTGACGGACATTCCCCGTTACTGCCTGACTCCAAAGAGTTATCTCCTCGTCGAGATGCCACATCCCCACCCGTTGTTTTGGTGGTCCTTTCTTCTCTGACCAGAGGCGGTTCTGATTCCTCTGCAGCTCTAACAGCAGCGGCGGCCTTGGCACGCATCATCCTCAAGTACTTTGCCTTATCTTCAAGGTGCGGGCTCGATCGTCAGTCGTATGTAAGCAATCGGTTCAAAGAGGTACATTCGTTTTACGATTAAAAAACGAGCGAGGAATATTCGCGGATTCCATGCACAAACCCGATCTTCCTTCAACCAAAAAACAAGAAGGGTACAAATACTAAACACGTAGAGGAAACAATATTTTCAATTTAAAAATAAGTTATAAAACGTATAGATCTAAAATAGTCTTTAAGATGCATGCTGTCTGATTTTATGATAGATACATCTATTAAATACATAATAAATATTTCATATAGTGTAATAGATATATCTATCAGACATATCATTTTAATTACAAACATCTAATAGATATAATTCAATGCAATAAAATTAGTTACTTGGATGCATTCAAAACTACATTTGTATGCAACTATTTGCATAAGTGCAAATGTAAATGCAAGATATTTACAATCATTAGAAGTTACTTTTCAATTTTGAATTTATAGCAAATGTTAGAATCTCATTTTTCTGTTATATCACACCTCCTAGATGACATGTATATTAAATATTTATTTTAAGGTTGTACTGCGATATACATTATTTTATCTAAAAAAGTTATCGCAAATTATAAAACAATATTTTCTGCATAATGGTTATATCAAGTTTTTAGTACTTACATCTCTAATAGAACTATAAAATGAATATGGAAAGCGCGTGAAAGAGGCGAAGAATTTAAATAATGTATGTATTTCATATAATTATGAAAATGATATGTCCATGTGTAATAGGTGCAATATTAAATCAAAATTGGTTTCTATTTTGATATTTCTTAAGTGAAATTGAGTCCAATTTGACTTAGGATAAAGAATAATTTGAAAAAATTTAAACATAATTTTTCTTAATGCTAAGTAAGACAGATATTTACATAGATAAAGTTTTATATTAATAATGGCATATTAGTTAATTGTAGTATTAGTATACAATGATTCGTATTGTAATGTAAAAATATAAATTTTTACAGGTTAAATTTAATTACAAGTAAGATATCTATTAAATGTTTTATATCTATTTTCTTGAAATTTACAACTTTTATCAATTTGATCAAACAAAAAAACTAAGGAATTTATAATATTTGAATATATTAATTTGATATTAAAGGCATAAAGTATCTCTTTAAATATATTAGTTTATTGTGTGCCTAGAAAGAATCTCTAATTGTTGAAGCTCTATTTTTTAACAAAGAGATACAATATTTTATTATTTTATAATTTTAAAAATTCTATTATATAATATTATGGTGCAATTTACTTGTAAAGTAAGAGACTATAAGCATGTATTGAATATTTTCTGTTTTACATATTTAAGAGAATTCATATAAAAACACATGTTTTTTTAATAAATGTAGATTAGGTAAATTCGATTATAAAGTAAAATGAATCATTATCAGAAGTGATATTCTTACAAATTTAATTAAAATAAAGAACAACACAAATGTTTGTTCTTTGTTATCTGCAATATATATATACATTTATTATGTTGTATAATGAAGTTATCTATATAGATGAGAGTGTTTACATGTGAGATTGATTTATTTATCAGTCAATATACCATTAGATATATAAAGAATGTTATGTTGATTCTTTAAATTTGCCATATGTACATGTAATAATAAGAACTTTCTATCATGTTCGTTTGTGTATATTTAGTGATCTGTTTAGCATGTGCTTGTTTCTTCAGCAGGCATTTCTATTTTTTTTTCACTACCTAAAGACAAATAATTATTACTTTATGTAAATAGATTATATTTCATGATCAAATTGAAGTAAAAGTAATTTGAAAACTACTTAAGGTTTTTAGCTTAAAGTAGCATATCTATTTTATACATATTTTAACACTCGCACGACTGTCAGTAGATCTTTCTAATCACAGAAATTCATGTTCTTTCATTCATTTTCTTCATTTTTTTTAACAGCCCTAGGATTTTGGTTATTTCTTACAATACTTCTCCATTGATATTTTTGAAGAATAAATTCTGAATTAATAAATGAGATTAATTTATTTATGCAATATCTATGTAGTTGACGGGTAATATAAATAAAAATTCATGTTCTTTCCCTAATCAAATCAAGTTCTAGAAAAGGTTTCTGGAAAACTTGAACTTTAGAAAACATATCTATTGGTTGATTGCAATTTAAATTATGACATAGTCATAGCAATGTTTTAAGTATTACAGAAAAAGCAATTTACAACTAAAATTTTTTATAAATCTATTATGTATAAATAATTTGTATCTAAAAAGTATTCTATAATACTTTAATAAAAAAACAATAATAATTGTTTAAATATAAAAATTGCACATGGAACTCTTAAAATTTGTTTGTGCAACAAAACTAAACAAAATTTAATCGAAACAATTGTGTATTTTAAAAAATAAATAAAACAGAATATTCAAAATTATTATATATCATAAGCGTAACTAAATAAGTATGTATTACCGTCATAAGCAGGGAATCTAAAGATTTGCAATAGCTATTTGTATAATTTTTAGTGACGGCTGTGCGAATGTTAATACTACATATAATTCAAAATAATATGCAAAATTCAGGAATTTAATAAAAATATGCAGATAGGGGAAGTTGAAAATTGTGGAAACTA
Organism: Tetrapedia diversipes; assembly: GCA_033822845.1. Lineage (NCBI taxonomy): Eukaryota > Metazoa > Arthropoda > Insecta > Hymenoptera > Apidae > Tetrapedia > Tetrapedia diversipes. Next base: position 74,073 of record JAOPTO010002030.1, on the reverse strand, counting down.
TTACCATACATTTAAGGTAATAATAACATGATTAGCAGATGTACTAAACGACTCATAATATGAACTTACTTTAGTTATATTTTACATACTGTTTAATCATATAATTCGATATTTAAATACATCGAATAAAAAATATTAATTGCTTCTTTTAATTAAAAATAATTGAAAATGACTTTTAATGAGTGATATTAACGCTTTCGCTGCACAATTCATTTTAAAATGACTAGTTAGGCCGAATAATAGCAAAAGTATTGCTTTTATCGTGATGTCAGAGATAAAAAAACAGTCTACGAGAAGAAGTACAGAAGTCTGTACCATATGCTTACATTGTACTGCAGTCAAAATTTGGTAGACAAGATAGTCTTGGCATCGACCATGTGCACCGAATGTGTTAATCATTGGTCATTTAGTAAAGATCCATATATTATTGATTTTAATCATAAATGTGTAAGCAATTCCTTATAATACTTTTTCTTCTTAATAATGAAAAACTAGAAACTGATTAGTAATATTCAGAAATTAAAGAATACATTATCACCAATTAACATGTAAACTGACAATTTATAAAAATAAAAATTTATTTTCTTAAAAGTTATAAATTGTTAAATTTTTAGTGCTTAAGCATTTAGTAATTTATACCTAGCTAGATTATAAATTACTTGCATATTATATGGAGTCCGATATGTTTGATATATATTTTGAATTCAGAAGAATTATCTGTTTTTTGACTTCCCCTTTATTAATACATATAAATTATTATGTATATCCATTGATTACTGTTATATAGATGAACTTACATGTTTTTTAAATCTTAAGCCAATGTACAATAACTGCAGATATTTAATCACAATGATAAAATTAACAGTTTGTTTTACCATTGTATTTGAAATTCATAAATTGAAGAAAGAAAGCACAAAATATTTGTATTAACATATTTATATCACTATTACTAATATAAGTTATTTCCATTGTCATATTATTTTCATTGATATTATTGTTCAATTAAAATTATAAACATAAAAATTAATTAATATTCGTTTATTTCTACAGGAAATTAAGTTTAATAACAATATGAAATATATAATAAATATTACAAATGTCTTTATTAAAATTAAATTAAACAAATTATTTACAAATATAACATTGAAATCAAAATTATTCGTAATTATAATTTATTCAAATAACATTATGTATCTTCATATTCATATATGTGTATGTACATAAAAAATATGCATATATGTACATAATTTTGTTAATAAGTATACTTGTATTTACATTTATTGCAATAGCTGCTGATTCCTTGTCAAAATTTATTGAAGTATTTGTTTCATATTTTATTTTACTTACTGATTTATCTGTCAACAGCAATATAAAATATGTATTAAATATAAAACAAAATATAAAATAATTTTATTTTGAAAATATCTAAAACATTCATTTATGAAATTTAATTATAGGTTTCTATTTACAAAAGTTTTCTTATACATAATAGAAAAAAGCAAGAAAAGTACAAAGAAATATAGTGTTTTAAATGTTGTCGTACAAATAATATTTAAAAATAATATTATACAATTCTCATTCAACTAAATGCGACTATAAATTCAACTGAAATAGTGTATTTATTATAGTATACATCTTATTTAGAAGTACAACAGGAATATCTGTTACAGGTTTTATAAATTATCTGATTGTCATATAATTTATAAGTTAAAGAAAAATATTTCACTTTGACTTTTTTTTGTATATACGAGTGAAATATATTATTTGTGTAGTATATACTACAATTTAAATGTCACCCAATATATTAATAACTGAAATCGTAATTGGTATTGCTATTAATATGCATGAAATCAGTAATTTCAAAATGTAATCATTTTTTTACTGTTGAATCTTACAGATATAACCTATATTTGAAAAAAGAAATATCTCAATGTTTTATAAGCATTGCAATTAACACACTGCATACAGGTCACGAGATATATCGTTTTAATATTTTCTTACATACGCGTATCCACAACTCGAAATAATACGATCTGTTTGTTATGTGTGATATATTTACCACGATTATTACTACATAATAAACCGATATATAAAAAATATATATATATATATATAAACATTTAAGAATTTACAAATGTAAATTAATAAAGGTTCTAATGTGCACTGTATTCAGTTTTTTGACGAGCAGAGCGCCCTATGCAATGTGTTAACTTTACCAGGGAATCAAGTAGCATGCTTATACTGATATTAATGTTTTTGTTAAGGAAATTAGCTACAGTGTTAGTGAAATATAGAAATATTTCTTCTAAAAAGAGATAATTTATACTCAAAAACTTCAACAATAAGAATGGTATGAGGACAAGTGCAAGCCTCAAAACTTTGGTATTCATTACATAAAGTCAGTGTTTTTAATCTTAATAAATTAATATACTATACTCTATACTTGCAAAAGATCAAATAAAAATTATGATTTTAGGATTTTGGTAGACGATACAAACCACCTAAAAATAATAACTGATGTTCTCTAACTTTTCTATCAAGAAATTGCCTCAATTCTGGTAAACCACATTCCATTGCTCCTGGACCTTGAGAAGCAAACATTTTTAACATCTGATGAATCCTTTCTAAAGGCATTGAATCTAAATTAGTTAACATGCCAACAATATAAGACCAAAACACTTGTAACTCTTCCTCTCTTTGATCACTTGCAGATGCCATAGCACTTTCCACTTCCTCTTCTTCAATATCGGATAACGATCTACTTTTTGTTGAACTCTCTTCTTGTAGTATAAAAACATCATTAGAAATTTCTTTTAGAAGTCCTTGTGAAACCCAAAAAGTTATTTTTCTTCTTATTACAGTCACTGGGGCATGCATTACTTCTGCAAGTTCTTCTAAAGCCCATTCTTCTACAAAGTCGAAAAAGTTAATTAAATTACTACTTATAAAGAAAAATGCGTGAAATATAACTCTTAGATTTTAATAAAAACTTTCAATGAGAAGTCAAGAAATACAGTCATATTCAATTACAGATGCACACACTCAATAGATTATTAAACATTCAATATTAAAGGTTGAATTTATCCAGTGGTGTGAAAGCTGTTTAAAATAACTAGCTAAATCAGGTAAGTTATTAACAATAGTTACTAGACTGTCCTTATGATTTGATATATGAAGATTTCATATTAGAAATACATTTTATTATCTTTTGATTCATAATTTTTTGAGTATCTACATTATTGATGGACAACTTAGTTGTTTGTGAGATAAACTGAAAAACACTTTGAAATAAAGTTTCTGAGCATGAAAAATGGTGGAAGCATTAAAAATAAGAATGAAGAGTATTAGAATACTACAAATTCATAAGCTAGAGAGAAAGGACTAAAAACGATCGTCTGCCCTTACAAATTGCTCGTGTATACACTACGCTACTGTCGAGTTCTAAGAACATACTTAAATTGCCCATCAATAATCTTTACCTGCAACTAAATATGGCTATACATTGTCAACTTCTTACCAACTTGCAAAGTTTTAACAAATTCTAGAAGTTATACTTTATGTGACCGTCTTGATAAATTAACAAAAATAAAAAGATTCTTACTTTTATCTTGAAAATGCAAAATTATTGTAGCATGTATTGGTGTTACATTTATATTTAATTTTCTATCTTTTAATTCAATTTCTAAAGTAACATTTCCCAGATGAGGTTTCCAACAGAGTGTTCTATTTCCTTTTAAAGTTTCAAATGCTTTTACATATTTGTTTAACTGAGTTTGTACAATTTTGGGTAACTCTAATTTCCAGTTTTCTTTAAATGGTGGCCAGAACTGTGCAGATAATATCAATGCAGACATAGGAAAGTGCTCTTTCTCTAAAATATAACTAGTATCAGATTGTATGTGCCCATCAATTCTTTTAGAATCATATACATCTTTTAACATAACTTCACAGTAATGAAGTTGATTTTCTCCAAAACGCCTTTTTAATAATTCCAAATGCCGGATTTCTCGTTCAGTGTGATAGTTTAATTGAGATAATAATCTATCTGCTAATAATGTACGATACTCATTTACAAATAGATCTTGACTACCATATACATTTACTAACATGGATATTATATCTGACACTCTACGTTGTGCTGATTTTGCTATAAAAAAAACAAAAGATTAAAATTCATTGGAGTAAATCCTAATATGTATTTTATTTAATATTATGCAAGGTGTATGATATTAAATATGATTGATCAAAACTTTACATAAAAGTGTCATTAAACATAACACTATTCAAATAAATAAAGAAACTTATTTGCTTTTTATAAACTTTTAAATATTTTAAATGTAGGCATCAGAACTCAAATAACCCATTGAACAAGTTGAATTTCTTTCATCAATCTGTTTGAATCAATATTAATAACTATTTAAATAGCTCTTAGATTTTTACTTAAACAGATGCAATATTTGATAATGTTCATGATGATATATACTAAATTTCTAGCTACATTGATAATAACATACTTTCTTCTGATATAAAAGCAATATTCAAAGTTTTGACCAATCTTCGTAATATACTTAGTATAATATAATCATACCAGGATCAGCATCAACAGGATCAGGCATCCATTTATCCCAGTCTTCATTTTCTTCATCACCAGAACCATCATCCAATTGTAAAGTTTCTCCTTTAACTAACTCATCTGCTAGATCACTTGGTGAATCATCAAGTAAATCACTTACTACACAACGCACAGTATCCTCTCTAGTCCTTAAATAAACTCTAAGAGAAACATAAAAACATAAATAAATCATGTAAAGATCAAATCAATAATTTGATAGACAGCTTTAATATATCTAGCCCAATAATAGTTAAAAATTCAAAATATAATGTTAATGTAATATTAAAAAATAAAATTAATAAAATATATTATAAAATATTATATAATAATTACTTAATAGGTTCTGTTATTGTTTCAAGAAGGACACCTGTAGGATCTAATTGTCTTAATGCCCTTATAGCTGCAATATATGCTGTTATTATATCTGGTGTACTGACACCTGGATGTAATAATCTTGTTTTTAAAGCTTCTTGTAGACTTTCTATTAGAAGTTTTCTCAAATCAGTTCGTTCTAAACAAATACGTAAATCATCTATTGCAGGCTGAGAATCAGGATACTCTAAACATAAAAACAAATTATATATAACATATATATGAATATAAATGATATAAAAATATATAAACTATAATATTAATAACCTATTATAATGTCAAAGAGTTGTTCAATTCTAAATCTTGTATATGTTTCATATACAAAATAAGATAGTTTTTGTTTAAATTTGTCTATAGCAGTATGTGTTTGATCATTCAAGGATACAATCTTTGAAAAACCACCAGAATATATTCTTATTAACCAATTCATAACAACTGTTTCAAGCCACTATAAAATAAAACATGGAATTAATTTTGTTATAAATTATATATATATATTAAATGTACATTATATAAATGAAGCATATATAACAAAATCTTACATTTTCTAGTAATGTTAATTGTGATATGTCAAATGTTTTATCACATGACTGATTTATATGATTTTTAATACGTATGTGTATCAATGATGTAAGAACATTACCTACTAATCTTTCTAATAATTCTAACTCAATTAATTTTCTATTTGTTTCATGAAACATAAACACTATTGTCTGACAGTGACATTTTTCTACTTCTTGATAACAACCCATACATTGGAGGGAATTACTTCCAGTAGTTACTATAAAATAATTAATCTTAGTGCTCATAACTACAATTATATAAATATTTAAATTGTATTATCCTTTAAAACATAATAAAAGATGTATAAAAATTAAAACCAATATATACATACCATGAGTAGAATTATCTGCACTACAAAATACATTAAATGCAATTTTATAAAATTGTTCAACTATGTGTTCATAATAGAATGGCAATTGACTTAACAGCGTAGATCTCACAATTAATTTAAATCGACTTAATACATTATTTCCATTTATTGTAGTTTGGGTTGTTTCATTTTGTATCAAGTATTCTAACCTTTTCAATAATGGCAAAAATTCTGTTGAGCTTGTATATAATCCATCAACTGCACTTTTAAAATGTTCAAATCCTTCTTGTTCATTCACATTATTTGTAAACTTCTTCCAAAATGCAGGTGCAACATTTTTTCGAATATACAACTCTATATGATAAATAACTATATCTTCGATAAATTGTACTAGATTTGATGATTTTATTTCTTTAATGATGCTAGTAAACTCTTCATCTGTGCATTCATTTTGAATCTAAAAGAGTTATTAAAATAATTTAGATATATACTTTAAAAACAACTCAGATATTTAATTAATAAATGAATATAAACAAATGTAATGTTTATCATATCACATACAAATCATAATATAAAAATATCTAAAATTGACATGTTAATAAGTAATATCTAATGCATTTTCAAAATTTTTATAGAGTTAAATGTATATATTTCAACAAACCTTATCACACAGAATTGGAAATGCATACTGGATTCGAGAGAAAAAATCATCTTTATTAATTTCAGGTTTATCCATAATAATAACAAAAATAACTTTTGTTGTTATATGTACTTCTTTCAACCAGTTTTAATCACTTTTAAAACCTGATGAACTTATCATCATTCTTTTCAAGTTATTAAGAAGTTAAAATAGAGGACTCTTGTTGATTAATAGAAAATATTAAATATACACCTTACACACTTCACAAACAAATATGACACTGCATTAGGAAAATCACTTTTCTTGATAGAAAAATATTCGATAAAACTCAAGTATAACCTCATTAATACAAACGCACAGCAGTGGTTTTATGTAAAGTGATTGAATATCCAAGCAATGTAGATAACGATTCTATAAATTTTTTTTTATACACAGATGATTCTTCAGAAAAAAAGATAATGTATAGAGCAAGAAAGAAACTAATACAAAATAAGTTTGCACGAAAACACAGTTTATAACTGATATATCAACATCTTCATTCATATATCTATTAATTTTCTGCAAAGAAATTTTAAATCACATATTTCTAGTGAATAATTAATTATTCGTACTTTTTTAAATAAATACAGTATTGCGTTTGGAAATAAACTAATACAACTAAAAGTAATGTAATACAGAATCACATACTTCTATTAAAATAAAGACATTGATACGGAGGAAAAAACAAACACTTTGTATAAACACTTTTTTCCAACCTATTAAACAGATCAACAGATGTCCTTTCATGTCATCCCGTCGTAGCGACATCTATAAACATTTCTGCTGAGTTGTATCGTCAAGAGATCTATAGACAGGTAAGGTAGATCTTTCTCTTCCAGAAAATTTTCAAGTTTCTTTTTGCAGAACTATCGCATTTGTCCAATATATATATATATATGTGTTATATTTATAAATAATTGCATTTTTCGTTGTAAAGTAATTTTTTAAATTAATTTATAAAATTTGCCTAACAAAGGAAGGTTCTCAATTGGTCCATTTCGATTTTAATAAGCTTTTGTAGGATGGTAGACTATAGACCTCTAATGATGTGTATAAAATATTAAGCCTAATTACTTAATAGTTCTAAAAATATAAATAATTGAAGTTACACACCTCTTGACATACTATGCGTATAAACACTTCTTCAAGAAACAGTGGTGGGGAAGTTGAGTGGATTTATATAGTAGATGTTGCTGTGTCGAATTTCGGGCGAAATATTTTTTTTATTCTATTTCCGCGCACGATGTAGGATGGTAATAATTATACATACATAGAAAACATAATAAGACTCGACAACATGATAAACTGACACTTTTTAACACGTTAGGTGCCACACCGGTCTCTATCTCTTATGAACTATTACGTAAAATAAAGAAAAATATTTGTATGTATTATTTATTATTCTTAACTATTATTTAATTATTTTTTTGTACATGTACAATAATTACCACCCTGCATCGTACATGGAAGTAGAATATAAAAAAAGTGATTTCGATCGAGATTCGATCCAGCAACCTCACTCACCGCATTACAAGACACACCATTTCATGCAACTTTACTACCTTTTCTTGGAAAACCAGTTATATGTAAATTGCTGATATTTTTAAAGCTATTAAGCAACTACACTTAACCGTTTAGGTCCAAAACAGCGCGATCGCATCCTTTTCTAAGGTCAACGCGGCCAGCGAAGGAAAAAAAATGCTGCCTACTGTTCTGTGTAAGTAACGTTTGAGCCCTGAGACTTTTACTTATGCGGAGACTTTATTGTATAGGCAAATTTCAATATAGTCGTAGCACCCATTTTATAGCTAACTGGTTAATGTTATTGTATTGTAAAATGTTCTTTATATACTATATTGAACTATTTCTATCATAATTAGAAATATAACAAGTATTCTTTCTTAGGAGCTTTATGTTGTTGGATTTTATACGAGATTTTATATACAAATGAAATACGTCATATTATTCTATTCCAGGAATATCTCTCAAATGCGGATTTAATGAAAATTTTCAACAAAAATAAAACATCAGTAGTAGTTTAGATATTTAGCTCCACTGTTACCTGTATTTCAATAATGTAATTTATACGATTGACGTTAATTGACTGAAACTTCTATATTTTGAAGGAAAGCAAACGGAAAGTAAATACAGTAAAATGTCACTAAAGCTGAAAATGATTTCTACGTTAAAGGTAAACATTTTATCCCCACTACTTCAGAAATACGATCTGGGTTCAAATTATCGGTGAAATAGTACAAATGCAACAATACAATTTTTTCTTTTTCTTTTTTATCATTATGAAGCTGTTGCCAATAGATTTGTGACTTTTTACCGATTAAATTGAAACCAAACAATATAATTTAATCAATTGACGAAAATCGAACGGCAAAAACCAAAAATGTAAAAGCACTCTATCAATTTTCGAGAGAGTTTCGAGCTCAGTAGATCTTTCCACAAAACTAAAAAAACTACCCTATATCCCTTAGTTGTAAATGAAATTTATTCCGTGTATATAATGACACAGTATTCTGTTATTTTAACCACAAAATTATCAGAATTATCAGTTTTCTATTTTTGTCAGTTGCTTAGCCCAGGTTCGTCTTTAGCATAGAAAGAGATTTGTTTCCTTTCGCAACTAACGTAAAAAATATACAAAACTGTGATCTCTATCAAAGTGAGGTAATGGTAGAGGTTATAATTTCGTACGCTCTCTACATCAGTTGCGAACGAAAACAAATCTTATATACTTATTCTGGAATAACTTGGAGAAGGTGAACGTGTGGTTCGACGAATTACAACGGTGTGAGAAAACCAACAGTCAAGTAGTTCCTCATATTTTGAGAATAAAGACAGCGCGATAGTGTGCGTTGTCATTTCAGTGGCCCTGGTGGAAACGTACAATTACCGAAAAAAGTATTCATACACCTCAATACGTTCAGTTTAAACGCTAATAACGTTGATTGTAGAAGATTAGTTAGTTATGAAAGGCACATCAGCAATTAGGAAATTAACTGAGCTTTCAGATAATATAAATTTTATTATGACCTAAATAAAGATACAGCAGAAAAATCTCAAAAGCCGGATGAAGTAAGGATATCGACGAGAAAAAAGTATTCATACAGTACTATCTATTGGCAAAATATAACAATAAAAACCAAAATTATGAGGGATTTCCCATTTTTTTTGTTTTATAACATTTCGTTAATTCTTAAGGTGCTTTGTTGAACAGTCTCAATTTTTATCACAATGAGTACTAAAAGTAAAGAAAGTACAGTAGGGGAGAGGAAAATTATAATTGATCATGGAAAACTGAGAAATTACTTCGTCAGATTGGTGAAATAGTAAAAAGGAGTCATGCCTGTTTTCAATATATAATTAATAAGTATAAAAGTACAGGATTAATTCAAAATATGCGTCGTTCTGGAAGACCGAGTAAGTTTACTGAAAGGGATGAAAGATTTATTACAAAGAAAATAAAAGAAAATCTATTTTAAAATTCAAATAAAAATTGCAGCAGAATTAGAAACAAGAACTGGTAACAAAGTTTGTCCAAAAACAATATCAAATAGATTTAAAGACAGGGTATTTCGCACCAATAGCGAGAAAAAAATCTTATATCAATAAAATAGAGAAAAAGAAATTAATTTTGTAACAACTTATATAAATAAACCATTAGATTTTTGGAAACGAGTTATTTCTTCGGACGAGAACAAATTCAATATTTGAGGTTCAGATGGACGAAGATTAGTTTATGGGAAAAAGGGAGAATGTTTGAAATCCAGAAATGTTAGACCTATAATTAAGTATGGTGGAAGCGGTCTTATGGTATGGGACTGTATAGCGGCAAATGGTCTTGGAAACTTACATTTCCTTAATGGAATAGTAGACCAATATAAATATTTTAATATTTTAAAATCAAATTTGAGCGAAAGTGCCCAGAAATTAGACCTTCTGACAATTACTGGTTTCAACAAGACAATACCCACCTTCATAAGACCCGTTTAATTAGAGATTGGTTTTTATACAACACTCCTCATGTTCTGGAAACTCCGTCGCAATCACCGGATGTATATCCAATTGAGCACATATGGCAAAAATTAAAATATCGGTTACAAATATATAAAATTTCAAAAAAAAATGTTTTAAAAACGCATTATAAGAAGAGTGAGAAAAAATAAAGGAAAATATAACAAATAATTTGATTGAATCTATACCCAGGCGATTAGAAGCGATTATTGATAATAAGGGATATCCTACAAAAGATTAATTACTATAAATATCACGAATTCATAAACAAAAAGTATTCTGTATGAATACTTTTTTCTCGTCGATTTTCTTACTTCATCCAGCTTTTCAGATTTCTCTGTTGTATTTTTATTCAGGTCATAATAAAATTTATATTATCTGAAAGCTGAATTAATTACCTAATTGCTGATGTGCCTTTTATAGCTAACTAGTCTTCTGCAATCAAAGTTATATGCGTTTAAACTGAACGTATTACGGTGTATGAATACTTTCTTCGGTAACTGTAATTGTCTAGCAGCAATCACTTACCACGCATCGAGGGGGATCGTTAAAGAATTAGGATATAAGACTGCCTGCAGTGGGCGCAATCGAAAATGGGACATTCAAGTGCAGGACTACAGGCGGCGGGTGGTCGCCGGAAATATTAGGACCATAGCATCGGTTATAGTGCGATTTATGACTGAATGTCATAAATGTTTGGTTTAGAAGTGCATTAAAATATACGTCATGAGACAGCTTGTATTTGGAAAGTCACTTAGTCGTCGGGCACCGAGGGATAGGTTATAGGATTTGCGGGAAAACCTAGGAAAGGCTGGCAATGCGACATTGCATCGCCAAAAGGTAGGGCCTTTTATCCGAGGGAACCTGGTCACGGAATGGAGAAGGTTATGTTGCCCTCTGGTAGGATGACCATAGTCGACAGTCACGACACTTACTCCGAAACCGCGAGAATCGGCAGTTCTCTGTTACAGTCGACCCTTGTGTTTCTTACAGGAAGTTCTTTTTTAAAAACGCGTAAACCTTGTCGAAATCAAAAATATCAAATGAGAGTGCGAACAAATCATGTGTTATTGATTCTCCTTTCTTTTAATTTCTATTTTATCACATTATTACTTTTAGAACTCGTTCAAAATGATTTCCTTCGTATCTTAAAAACAGTGATAAGCCAACATACAGCTCCCAATGCGCTTTAGTTAAAAATAACGCAGGTCAGTTCATAAGAGAGGTTTTAAAAATATTATTAATCTCTATGTCAACATGCTCCGACATATTCTTACATATTTAACACGTTCCGTGCTGTGTGGGGCGTATACGACCCCCGCTGCACTTTCCGTTCAGGCAATTTGGAATTCTCATTAAAAAACAAAGAATTCTTAAAAAATTTATTGCAGAGTCAAATATAGACAACTTCACATCATGTATACAGCGTTTATCGTAGCATGAGAGTCATTTTTTTGACTGTTTGATTGTGATAGATTCAGGGCCAGAGCAAGGCAAGTTCTCCGCGTTCACCGAAACCCGGCCCCCGTCGTAGTCTACGAAAATTACCCAATTAAAAAACACTGATTTTAATTAACTTTTTACAAAATGATGATACCATTAACAGATGCGAGACATTTTTTTAGTAACGATGATTTAATTCAATTTAAAGAAGTGACAAAAATCATCAAAGTTCAGTGTAACTCCATAAAGTCCTTGTATTCTGGAAACTACTTTAGATAAAAAAATCCAGACATTAAACTACATCAATAGCTTTTTTCAAAAGTTGTACACGATTATAGATTTTGTACTGTCATTGAATTTTTTGCCCCTTGAAAGCGAATTAGCAAATTCAATCGATTTTGATGATGTTATCAAAGATTTGGCGTCAAAAAAAGAGAGAAGAGATATTTAATATTATTATTGGAATGTATTATTACTTAATATTCGTCTTATAAAAAATATATAATATGTAACAGCGTTTGCAAATAAATAATTCCTCGTTGTAAAATATAAGCGTAGGATTTGAATGTGTATTCAGGCCCCGCAAAATTTTTGAACCCGGCCCCCCAAAAGGTCACGCCGGCCCTAGATAGATTGCAATGAAGGATAGCTTACGTAGATGTTTCCGATCAAATGTTGTCATACTGCAATCCTTTACGCAAATCCGTAAAATGGTATAAAAAAATTGTGTTGGAACTTTTTTTAAATATTGCTGTCGTAAATGCGTGGATAACATATAATAGTCTCACAAATAATAAAATATCAAGCGTTGAATTTAGAAAACAATTAGCTAGGCAAATGATGTCCCGCGAAGATAATAATCCTTTGTCCATAGTACCAAAAAGAGTTCGTCATGAAATTTAAAAAAAAGAGGGCAAATTTGAGTTAGTTAGAAAACGCTGCAAAATTTGCTATAAAAGTAATGTTAAAAGGTTTGGCCGAAATCGGCAAAAAATTGTACTATAAAAGTTGTAACATTTTGTGATGATTGTCTAAACTAGTCTCACTTATGTCTGCCATGTTTCAACAAGGTTCACCGCAATATGCCTTTATAATTGTAAATAGATTTGTAAGTAATAATATTAAAAATATTTGAAGTAAAATGCTTTATTTTTTATGCATTTGGACTTTATTAAAATTATTACTCTGATAGAGTAAACGTTCGACCTTGTGTTTGTAAAAATAATTCCTTAAAAATTAAATTTATTGCTTTCTTGTATAATGCATATTAAAATTTATATCTCTTTTGTTGCTAATTACAGTCTTGTAATATTCAAAAAATGTAAGGCATACGGCTTAAACGACATTTTTAATCTTTAAAGTGTGGATCGTATATGCCCCACGCGGTCTGAATGGAAAATCTTAAAAAATTGCCGTGGCACGAAACGTGTTAAAAAATTAAAATAATTTCCGGTACGAATTTTACCTTTACCATAAACTGATGTATGAGAAACAAATTCCGATTTTTTTAATTGGTCAAGACGGTTTAACCTTACCGTCTGTAGTACAGAAATCTCTGATCCTTTGTTTAAAAGCAACAATCCATACAGCGACAAATCTGTTTATATGAGTCGCAGAGCGATAATCGCCTTACAATTACGTAGTATTATGTATCACCACCGCTCTCACAAATCCACAATTAAAAGTATCGAAACAGATAACACAAATGAGTTCTTTAATAACGCTTTAAGAATGGAAAATGTCAAAACCACAGATCAAAACATTTATTGTGTTTAAAAGTTCAGTTTTTATTATTTTTGTTGGCTGCTGACTGGTTAGTACGGGTCTTTTCAATTCAAACAATCATCACTGTGTTAGTACAATATTGGAATTCAAGGAACTCAAGTAACCATAAATATGCATTTGCGAAATATCGGTGTGAGTCAGTGATGACCAACACAACGGTCTAAGTTTCATCAGTTGGAGAGTCAATAAATAATCTTGATTGAAGCTGACTTACAATTAGAATTAGTGTAGATGAGTGATTTTTGTTTGTTTTTGGCAGTTATTATCCACTTTTAAATATTCATAAAATTCAAAATTGTCAGTAACACGTAAAAAGCTTGCGATGTTCATCTGCTTATTTACTCTTTCTCTTACAATTCATTATCAATGTAATGGTAAAATTTTTACGTGACAAAATACATTTGTTTGCACCGAGTTTATAAAATGTAGCACTTATTGATATGCAAAGAAGCATACTTCATTTTAATACACTTTCAAATTGCATGCTGTCTTCCGCGATACATTCTGCTATTTTGCAGAAAGTAATACAACTTGCAGTTATTAGACTGATTAAATTCGTAATTTATATTACTGCTGTAAAATTGATATCGTGTAAATAAAAACGTTATACCTTATAATATTTGATTCATTTTAATATTTCAAATAATATCATAAATAAAATTGTATCATTTTTAAAGTGAATACTTTGTATACATTTTCATGTAAAAACTTTTAAAAAAATTTTTTTCACCATTATTTAGCATAAAGGTTTTTTTTTAAAAAATGAGTTCTTAGGTTCAATTCTTTTATAGTTATATTTTTTATTTCAAAAACTATATTGTGTCAATACTTTCATCCAACACTATATCTATTCTTTAAAAGAATTGTATTATTAGTTTTTATAATTTTCATATCCAAATATTTCGTTTCAACATTGTGAAATATTTGAAATTTTAATAATATTCTAACAAAAACTGATAAAGTAAATTAAACTGCTTTAAGGAGCATCTATTCAGGATGTATTGTAACACAATAAATATATTCTATAAAATATGAAACTCTCATTCAATTTTAAAACATATGTACAAAATACATATTATTCACGTTTTTTATGGCATGGGAATTACATGTTGTAGTATTTAAATGTATTCTGTGAATATATAAAGTGAATATAAGGTTACATACAAAAACAACATTAACAATCTAATATTTCATCAAACAATTGATTCATTTTTTTTTATATTATCTAAAATATAAAGCAGTGAAATTATATTGTGATGCCTAAAAGTAAAAATTACTACATAAAACGCATACATTTTGTATCTATTTCTACCATAATTAAACAACAATACAGGATGAGTTTCTTTTGCTAATTAATCCAAAACCAGTGCCAGTAACCGCACCAGCAATGATGGTAATAATGAAACGTTGATATGCGTGATATGACAACCGCTTTTCACCATGACATCGAAGGCTGATGCTACCTCTATCTCATTGACAATTACCGCAGTGAAGCAGCTGTATCTGTATGTATATGTATATGCGAGATGAGAACGAATCGTGGTGTGAATAGCAACGCTGCCTTTGAGTTAATCAGTGATAGAACCATCCTATATATTAAATGTTCAAAAAGAAAACATCTTTACATTTATCCAATAGAAAGAATACCTCCTAAGATAAAATAATTTGTAACCAAGAATATAACGTTACTAAACAATATTAAATTTTGTTTTTTTTTTATTAACATATAACTTTTATTATTATTTTTATAATATTATAGATAATATATCGAATGTTTAAATCATTTTTATATCTGTATTTGGTTTTAAATTTTTACTTTATTAGACTTTTTATCTTGTATGATACAAGTCTAATCCAAATATATACAACGCGTATATTATTCAAAAATTGACAGACCATGTTCATTTTTGTTATAAAAACTTCTACAAGTTATGTTAATTCTTATCATATAAAAAGATATTAATCATGAAATAACTTTAATAATAAATCATTTTCGGTAATTACAGGACTTCTAATCTCTAAAAACATAAATGAAATTTATTACAAAGTTTAAATTTTAATAAAGAAATTTAAATATAAACTTTTACTGTCATTACAGCATCAACATCATTACCACTAAAAGTTCACTTCTTAAAACTTTTATATATCCAACTCTTTCTTTTATGAAAGTATCAAAAATATCCTTTCTGGTGTATATTTCCCAACAAATAACAAAAATGAAACATCTAGTTTATAGTGAAATAATAAAAAATACAATTAACTTATGTAACATAGACTTTTCCTGATTATTCAGGTCTTTTAACAAAATTTCTTCTGATATCCCCTTTTCCAAAATCAACATACAATGATGAATAACAGGTTTTTTCGCTTAACCCTAATTCGACTTTAAAATATAAAACTAAATAAAATTTATAAATATGGTACAATTGATAGTAAGCTATAGAGCAGTAATAGATTAATTACAAATACATATAGGTAATAGCATTGTGTCGTTGAATCTTATGGCGATTTTTTAAGTCCCCTGCTTACAGGTAGTATAATCAAGAATTTAGTTAAATGTCTGATTTCATATTTAAAGTGAGTATGTCTCATTCAGTCAAACATTTGCATACACCAACCACCACAGTGGACTAGCAGCCATCTTGACTAGCTTCTTTCAAAATTTTTCCATTTTCTCCCACTTTATTTCCATTATAAC
Organism: Tetrapedia diversipes; assembly: GCA_033822845.1. Taxonomy (NCBI): domain Eukaryota; kingdom Metazoa; phylum Arthropoda; class Insecta; order Hymenoptera; family Apidae; genus Tetrapedia; species Tetrapedia diversipes. Next base: position 57,584 of record JAOPTO010002030.1, on the reverse strand, counting down.
GAGAGTCTTTGAAGTCAACAAGTTGCATTGTGCTCTTCCAACTTCAATGGGTGTAAATCAATCCCCAGGATGTTCAGGACAACTACGATTCACTTCAAACCATTTATCAATACAACTGAAAGATATTAATTGTATTACAACCAATTTGTTTATAAAGGATAATATAACAATAAGTATAGTTTTATATACTTCATCCAATTTAAATTAAAAAAATTTATCAAACTTAACATAAAAACTTACTCTTTGTGGTATATACAGAGGCAAGGTAAACGGGCTATAACATCACCAGGTTGTAATTCTTCCAGACAAATAACACATTCACCTTTTTTGTCGGATAATATATCTTCTATAATGAAAATGGAAAATACTACATTAGTTGTTATGATATAGATACTATAGTTGTACAAAAGTATCAAATAATTATTTGAAACTTTAAGTCTAATTATTAAAGTAAGATGAGAAAGCTTATTAATAATAAAAATAGATAAAATAGTTACATTACACATAAAATGCATGCATATATCTAAAAGTGATGTACATATGTAATTATTGTATGAAAAATATTAAACTACTGAACAACAAATAATAAGATCCGATGGCATAAAGATAAACTTACCATTATAACTAAGACGTGGCTTTGTCAAACACATAACCAAGTGACATTCTATATCATCTGGTAGAATAAATTTCGAACAAACAGGACATTTTAGACCTGAAACATAAAATAAAAATGTTATTTGCTATCTTAGGATAGAAATATTTATTACCATGAAATGAAAAAGAGTTGTACCATAAAATATTCTTCTCACTTGGTTTACTGGTACAATCTCAGCCTGTGACTCGTTCAGACATGAACTTATTATAATTCCCATAATAAAATTCAAATAATTTTGATATACCCATCACAGATAATTTTTTGTAATTTTTAATGTTTTACTCTTCAAAATTACTGCTTTTTACGATTGGAATTTGAAATTTACGCAACTACGTTAAATTACGATCGATTTACATGTGGTTACCAAGCCAACTGTTTCAACAACATGCACCAGACAAATATCCCTTATTTCATTCGTAATTATTTTGTAAAACATCATAAGCGTAACATAACCTTACTTATACTTCCTTAAAATTTAGTCAGAATTATGATGCAGAGATCAGTTTATAGTTTTAGTTTTACCGATTTCAAAACATAGCAAATAGACGATAAAATTTACGTGACACTGTAACAAAAGTGGAACATAAAAACAATGAATCATCGTCATTATTCAAAATAAATTAAACTGATGATCGAAACGTGTATTTCTGTATATGTATTCTAGTTTTACACAAATCACACAATTATATAATTACTGATAACATTTACATCATGTTATTAAATTATATTACTAGTGCATCATAATAATTATATAAATGTATTTATAATTTTATAAGTATTCTATACTTATTTATGATAAGTATATTATTACATTTATATTTATTACAATGTATATAAATATATGTATACATATTACATTTTGTATATTACATATAGATGTATATATATACTTATATGTACATGTTGCTACATATATCACACACATGTAACATATATATCTGTCACTACACAACATACACTTACAAAAGTAATAATAATCAAAATAAACAAAAACATTATTTTAAAAACTATTATGCATTTATTATAAGCTAATAAACTTACCGTTAAGAGACCAAATGTGAGATGGTAAGCTATGCGCAGCATAAACTCGTCCACTGTCTTCATCAGCATCATCTGAATCAAGTTGTGGTAAACCAAGTACTTGACCGACGCCAACTCCAACCGAAGAAGCAAGACTGCTTTGTTCACCAGTTGAAAGATCTGGCACTGAACTTAAAGAACGAGCACGTTGTCTATTATCCCCTGATACTCTAGAAGCTGGTGATTGATCTCTTTGCTGATGTTGCTGTAACATGCTAACAGCTCCAGGAAGATCCCGTAGCATAGAAAATTCTTGCATTGCATTTTCATTTGCCCCAGCAGAAGACTGTCCATTGCCTCCAGCAGCTTGTGCCACAGTGCTTGCTTTAGCTCCCATCCCAATTTTAGATAATAATAACGTTTTAGTCAATTTCAGTAAATGCTTTTCGTCCAATATGAAAATTTTATTCCTTAATTAAAAGAAAAATTAACATCCCAAATATTGGTTTTGGCAGTGTTACACGCACTGACACAATTTTCGCAAATAGTCTTAGTTTACTTGTCTTCCACCTCTTTATTATAAGAGTAATCGAAATTTAAATCTTAATCTCAGTAATATTATAACATCCTAAGACTTAATATAGGCCGAACTTTTATAGACACATAGCAACGAACAACTCATATCGTTCAAAAGCATACCACCAGCTTGTCGCGCAAAACACCCCCCGACATCTTGCTAGAAACTTCCTAGAAGTCAGTGATCAGCTACTGCTGAATATTCTCATTCATTTATTTATACTGTGTATGTAGTTCAATTTTGATCAGTTAACATGAAATTTCCCTAGTACGCTAAACGATGTATGCTAATTTCTAGTGAGTGCTTCCATACTAAACAAACACATAGGGAGGTTCTACGCGAAATAATTGGATACAAACCAAATACCGGTATCAGTTCTATCATGATCTTTTTATATACAAAATGCGACCATATTAATGATAAATTAAATTGTAGATAAAATTTTGCTTAACCATTTTTTGTTATGAATAAGTAGTTTAGAAGATGCTATTTGCTTTTAGGAAGTATATCGGTTATTTGATGTACCTACATATATAGATATATGCATATACAGTCATTTTATTTTTCATGTTGTGCATAAAAAAATTCATCATAGAATCGCTGTCGCAACTTCTTTTAACCATTGTCATTTCATTAATTGGTCATATTCAATTATGTTGCACGACAGTATATTGTCATGTAAGGCATGGCTCATTCTAATAGTTAATATTGGTACCCTATAAGCGCCAAACTCAAATGATAAACTGTAAAACATTAACACAGAGGCAATGAACAATATAATCATATAGCAACATTTTCAAACGTTAATCATGGCAAATTTTAATTTACTAACTTAAAGTGATCAATAATTTTTGAAAAATCATTGCCTAGGTGGGAAACATCTCCATTTAATAAACATTGATCAATAAGAAAAACTATTAAACGCCTATGTGATTACATTTGTAAATCAATTAGAAAGTTACATGTTTCGAAATTATTAAAGACAACAGATTCAAACAAGATTGTAAATTGAAAGTCATTCATTCAAGTTTTGATTACCAACTACTGAACACGTATCGCTTTGAACAATAAATTTCATTTCCGTCAGAATAGTTGAAGTGTATTTAATCACAATATTATACATTCGAGTAAAATGTTTTAACATTGTCGGTCATTTTCCCCGCAAAATAACAAAAGTTACTAGTCGTACAGTTGGAAGCTAAAACAATGGCAGTTAGTCCGATTAATCGTAGTTTGTATAAATCTGTATGTATTTTCATTATTAGCCGAAAAGATAATATCAACGAATCAGATTCATGTAACACCGAATGACAGAAAAAATTGGACAGTGCGAACGAAGTACCACTATTATGTCTTTAACGGGAACCATAGACGTAATTCAATATAGAAGAGAAACCTTGCTTCTTCTTCAAGTCAAATTGTGATAACAGATACAACAAATGGATATATGTCCGAAAATTCGGACCCCAAACTGAGTATTTATGAAATAAAAGTATCGTTTTTAATTATAGAAACAGTCCGAATTGAGTTAGTCAAGTAGAAAAGAACAGCGAGTGAAAGAGGATGAAGTTCGTGAATCGAAGCGAACAAAGAAAAACATATCGGTAAAACAACCTACTGCAATGATGAAATTTTTTTATTTCTGAATCTTTTCGAATGAAACTTTCATCACTGTATTTGTGAGGATTTTCTGATTAAAATGAGACCAAACACAATATTAAGATAACAAATGATTTGAAACATATTTATTTACTGATATTACTGTATCTCAAGACTCGACACGACAGCGGAGCAGTAAAATAGTAATTACAAATGCAAATATGTTCCAAATTATATCGTGTTTGGTCTTGTTTTAATTATAAAAAGCTCAGAAATATAATTGTGAAAGTTTTATTAGTAAGAAATCAAAAATAAAAAGGTTTCATCATTGCATTAGAATTGTTCTCACCGACAGTCAAACTTCGTCTAAGTTGGGCATATTTTATTCGAAATTTTATTTAAGATGTTCTTCAAATAGAACTTTATTCGAATAATGTCCAATTCTGAATTCGGATCAGATTACATTTCTCGGCCCATCCGACTGTCTAGCTTGATGGTGTGTCAAGGTAGTAGGGATGACTACCGGACACTTATGTCGTAGGTCACTTCGGACAGGTATCCTACTTTTAATGTATTCGCACCGCAAATATCAAATAACCAAAACATTAAACATAAGTAATAACTTCTAAGAATTTTTTAGCTCTAGCAGTGTGAAAGAATTTGTCTTCATTACAAATCACATGCAAAAAAAACCTACTTTTTAATGCTCGAGCAAATAGTGAACAGCGGATATAATTCAGCCTCAGCCCCAATTTTAGCTTAGTTTTAGTTCTAAATTTAATGTAATCTTCAACATTATACAATCATCAAATTTGTTAGTATCAACTAGATATAAGTTTTATTGTAATAAAATCAATATATTTTTGATATTCACCAAGTCCTTTCAATTTCAAACCAAAAGTCTTAAACTCAAAATTATATATTGAAATATTATGTTCAAAATTACATGTTAAAATCAACAAACTTTTCCAAAATTACAGGAAACTTCAACTGCAGCGGTCATTTGCTCTGAACTTTAATTGTTTACCAAACGGTCTTTTCCTATGCGAATTCAATAGTCATTCACTACACATTCTTCTTATTCAGTGGTATTTTAGTAGAAGATACGTTGAAATATTAGTAAGCTTTTTTCATCTTTGGAATGATCTTTGTAATTGAAACCTTCCATTGGTGTGTTTAAAATTTTCGATGCGTTTCACCTTAACTTTTAAGATTTCGCGCCTTGATATATCGCTGGTGTCAGTATAAACTACGGGCGAGTTTCTATTAAGGGTGAGATCCAGCAGATAATTAGACTATAATCCTCTTGTCTCGATCGGGACTTAACAACCATCCTTGGTTCTGAGTCGTTCATATTGTCATCTTTTTTAACTCCCAATTATTTCTGGCTCTAATCTAAACAGCTTTTACTTGTCAATTTCGTTAGACATCTAGAAATGTTGAGTATTTGTCTTAATTTAAACGCGCCAAACATAAGTATAGAGTAGCGTAATTGAAGTAATGAATAAAATAACTTGATAAATTATCATTAATTATTATTCAAAATCTCATTAAAATAAATTACGGTTTAACAAAGAAACATTACTAGATTTGAACTCAAATTTTATGTAAGTTATGTGTATCAATTTAATTAGAGTTTCTTATAAAATAAAAACAAGTTAATATTCGGTAATAGTTATTAACGAATTAAATAAGAATTTCTTCTTTTGTGTTCAATGAGTCCAGATGCATTGAAATATTGATCTGACAATAAATTGTAAAAAGCATTAAAGTTTGTTATTTTTACAATTTATTTATATTTCTTTAGGTTTGAGGAATTTCGTTCTATCAATTAATAAAAAATACGATTCATAAAAAATGTTACAAATCATACAAATACAAAATATCACTTAGGCACTCCAAGAAAGATATCTTTGATCGAAGTCTCTTATAAGATTTATTCTACATACATGATAATATCCGTAATTCTTAATGATTACTTATTAAGTTAGTATTTAAGTAACACTATTCTATTAAATGCTGTTAATTAAATTATAAGATAGTTTAAAAGATAGTTTCACATCTACTTAAAGGGAATAAATTCATGATTATTCAAATAATGCATATGTGTACGTTTTCAATAAGAATATTATTTATTTACGTCACCGATGCATGTTATTTATATATTTTTTCATTTTTATGGGAAAATAAATAGACTGTTTTCAATACCTGAACTCTGAGTTTTAAAGGTACAAAGAAATTTTTACAGGAATACTTACTTGTCTTGTAGTTGTAATATCTATGCTCATGCTGTATTCGTTATCCGTAAGGTATGATAAGGTATTTCATGGAAGCATAGAGTAGTGTGATTTGTTTGAATTTAATACGTTGTGATTAAATTAAGTCCAGTTGTTTTAAATAAAATTATCAGTAGAAATGTCTGTGTGGAGACAAGCGGGCTTAAAGTAAAATATTTATTATTAATACTATAGTACTTATATATTATTAAAAAGAGTTATATAACGTGTTCGTATTTCAGTTATATCAATTATTCGCAAATTGCTGCCAGAGTTGTAAGACAGGCATTAAAATCAGATTTACGAACAGATGCTGTAAAACGGGATGAAGTAAATGTAAAATTTACTCAATGGAAAGATGGTAAACCTATTAGTAAGTATATAATTTTAGTGTTGTTTGATTACTTTAGTTATAATTTTCAATTATATTCATTTACTTATTGTTTATAAAAAAGCATATAGTAATATTTTTATGTAATGTTATTTTATGTTATACCTATTATAAGAAGCTAAGAAGTTAAGTAGCAAAAAGAATAAGGATCTGATTAATTATAGTTCTTGTAGATTTACCTTTTTTGTTATTAACCAAAAGGATAACATTGATGAGTAACCTAGGCAGAGCAAGTCAAAAATCTTCTGTATTTATATCTATCCTATTAGATAACTTCTTAGCTTTTTATAATAGTTATGTTTTATAATTTATTGCAGAATTATATATATTATATATAGAATTATATAAATATTATATATCACATATACATATATATATATATGTGATATAATGATAATGATAATTGCATGTATTACCTATATTAGTATAAGTGTTTTATTTATTTTTATATTAGTTTTGTAAATTACTTTCATAGGTATATTAAAACCATGGATTTTAGCATTATCATTAAGTTATAAATTTTAGCCATTAAGTACTTTGGGTTAAATTATACTTTATATTTTTTTTTAAGAATAAACTTAATGTTATAAATATTATAATATGTGGGAAATTCATGATATAACTGAAAAAGGAATTTAATAAATTATTAAAAAATAAACAAAAAATTTGATATAAAATTTCTTCATCCAAGATTTTGTTTTCAAGAAAATTAACTTTGAAGATCTGTACCAGTATGTTAAATAGATGCTTTATTACAGTCTATTAGATTATTTCTGCTAGTACTAATGTTTATAAATGTTGATTATGGTAAGATTCAATTAATATAATAAATTTATTCCCATTATCTTTTTTTTATTATTAGTTTCTAAGTAATATTGATAATGCTTTTCCCTGTGTGCATATGTTCTGTCCAATGTATTAAAAAACGACAAATAGGTTCAAATCTATTTTTATGTTTTAGTTTCTCAAATTCTTATGTAATTTCTTTTTAATTAAGTATGAAACATAACATAATCAATGTTTATAAAATCCAATATCGATGAAAACAATCTAAGATTGTGGCAGAGCACCTATTTTATATGAATGGCCTGTCTTCAAAGTTGACTTTCTCGAAAACAAAGCGTAGAATGAAAACCTTTGTACCAAATATTTTGTTTATCTTTAATGTGAAATCATTCCCCTTTTTTGTTATATCATGAACTTCATCACATCCTATATAAAAGTTTTAGTATCTTTAATACAATATATACAAAATCTAATACATATAATTTTAATAATAAATAAAACTGAATTATAGAAATACAAGAGTTATGTATATTTAACATGATTTTTTACTGATAAAGTTATTTAATACCCTAAGAGATATTAAAAATTAATAAAATAAATTATACTTTTAGAAACTATATCTATAAAGGTACAAAATATATTGACAAACAGTTTTTGATTAGATATAGTGATATAAAATTAATGAAGATTATTAATGTTTTGAAGTTATAAAATATCATTATATGTTGCTAAAACTGATGGGAAAATAAAAATGATTTAGTATAAAATAAGCAACAAAAAAATAGCACAAGTTATTTGCCTATAAAAAAGTAAAATAAGAGAAACAAAAGCAAAAATGTAATGTTAAAAGAAAAGTGTTTGGTTAGTAGAAGTCCTAAAAATACAAAATGTGTCAGGCTTGTGAGGTTATGAGTATGTAAATAGAAATTAAATAAAATAGCAGTTATTCTTCAATATTCAAACAAGTCAATATGTCATCACACCACTAGTATTCAAAAGTTATAAAGTTGAGGATAATTAAACTTTTCACTCAGAGAATTAAGAGGTATGTTTAAAGCACTATTAGTTACATAAAAAAGAAATATGGCACTGAGGGTGCTCTCGTGCTATAATAAGACTAGATAATAAGAGATTGCATGTAATTATCGAAAATATGAACACTTCAAAAGAAACAGATGAATAGTAAACATAGTGTATTTTTAAATACAGTATTAGGAATTGATTTAATAAGGTAAATTTCTTATTTTGTTAAATTAATAAAAAAACCTGCATTTTCAAAACTATATATAAAGAAATGCTTACAGTAACATGAAGAACATAGAAATTGGACAGTGAAAAAATGCTTTATTAAAAAATTATAACAAAAATCTGAAATGACTAGATTGTTTTTCTATTCAGTGCTACATAGAAATAGATAGTCAGATTATATTATACTATTATAGATACATGATTGGCATCTGTGGAAAAGTGAATTTATTGTATTAATCATCTCTTGTTCATTTTTCTTAATTGCAGTAAATCTTTTACATTAATTTCTGACACATATTAATTCCTGTTTAATAAACTTTTTTTTTCATAGTTCCTTATATCTAAGTAAGAATTCTTTATTCTGACATCTGATCTTGAAGGTCAAAGAAAAGAGCCTCCTTAACCTAGTTAACCAAATATATCAAATAGTAAATATCAGTAATGTGTTCCTATGCTGTGTCCAACAAAAAATACCATTTTGTTGTCATTTTGAATTTTTATTATAAATCTTTAATGAAGCATTTATATTTATAGTACAATATCATTTTGTCATTTTCATATATAGAATATGCTGACAAAATTTTTCTGAAAAAACTTGAGGCATTCTATATACAAAATAGGAAGGAAATCGTGGTATACTCAGGCAGGGTATATGGAAAAACAAGAAAAAGATTTGGTATATTTTATTATTTGGGGCTTCGTTTTCGAAAATTTGATTTCACTGTGCGTGGTTGAAAAGATGATCAGCGTGATGGTACAGGGGCAAGAAAAGATCCCTCCACTTGTCAACACTTTTGATGCTCTCAGACCCCCTAAACACGCCGGCATAGTAGTGAGATTTGGATATTTTCAGATAGAGCGAAAAAATCGTATTAAGAGTTGACGTCATAACCTTTTGGCCTACCTACTAACTCTCGACTGCTCAGGGCATAATATTCAGATAACAGCTGTTTAGCCGTGCGCTTCAACTTTCACAAAATGTATGCATCTTATGACATGTATATTTCGGCCAACGAAAGAAATTGTGAAATAATAAATATGTCGGGTACAACTAATACTTTTGAGATATCTGAGAACTAATTATAATCGATTCATCAGCAAACAAAAATGATTTATTATTTAAAAGCGGATACTGTATCATTGTAAATTAATATTTAGTTTAAATTAATGTTTTGAAAAAACTCGTTCAAAATTAATTGTAAATAATTGTAGATTGGTAATCAAAATAGTACATTGATAATGTTTTGAGAAAACTCGTACAAAATTAGTAATCATCAACTGAGTGATATATTTCAAAACAATGAGGTACATGTAACGCAACTTGACATTTTTTACACTCCCACGTTGTCTCACTACGTTGCTTATGTTTTTTACATACTTTACAAGCTCTTGTTGGATGTTTTTTCAATTGCGTGGAATCTATATGTTTTGGAAAATGACCCCAATGTTGCGCGTGTAGTCTCATTGGTATATCTCCATTTGATAATTGTCCTCGTCTTTTATAATCTTGTAACGGTACGTTTTGCAATAGTGCTTCGGCTATTTGAAGTCTATACTCGGTGTAATTTTGTTTCTTTTCCATATTGTTTCTGTTGTACAGAATATATGAATTAAAAAGTGCCATATCAAATATGTAAAAAAAGATTTTTCGGTACCCTTTCAAGTATTTTCTCATAACAGGGAAGCATGCTAATATCTTATCTTGGCGATCAGTACCAATCATTCCTCTGTTGTAATCAACAATACATTTTGGCTTGAAAGTAGGGTTTAGTTGACTTCCGTTTTGCTCAGTCATTTCTACAGTTTCATGCTTTGTAGAAATAATGTGGACATCTCGTTTATCCTTCCACTTCAACGCTAATATGCCATTGCAGCTTCTCATTGTGCATTCCCCTTTGTTTAATTTTGCTTTAACGAAATCTCTCGGCATATTTTTTCTATTGAAACGTACCGTACCAACAACATTTGTTCCACATTCAACTAAAGTTAAAAATAGTTTCGGTGAAGAATACCAATTATGTATATACAAAGTATGTCCTTTATATAGTATTGGTTTTGATAATTCCATGATGATATTTTCAGATGCACTGTAATCAAGATTTGTTTTATCGTCACCTGAATATATTTTAAAATTATAACAATAACCCGATGTTGACTCGCACAGTTTATAAAATCTTATCCCAAATCTCTCCCTCTTTGAGGGATTAAATTGTTTATAAGACATACGTTCCTTAAATTTCATTAACGATTCGTCGATCGCGATGTTCTCTTCCATTACATACACTTCTTTGAATTTTTTATTAAAATACTTTATTACAGGTTTCACTTTACGTAATTCATCCGTCTCGTCAGTCGTATCGTTATTTACAAACTGAAAAGACCTAGTGATTTGCGAAAATCTTATCAGTGGCATAGTTTTTCTAAATATTGGTGTTTCTATAATGGCCCTTTTAGACCAGTTCATCTGAATTTTTGGTTTTTTTACTTGGGCCATTATTATGCATAATGCAAAATATATTTTAATTTCATCACGATTTACAGGGAACCACGTTTGATCCATTTTCTTTCTTTTATTTTCTGGGATTATTGTTTGTTCTGCGTACCGATTTGTTTCTGTGACAATATTATCCCAAAACACATTGTTAAACATTATATCAAAAAAGTCTAACTCTCTATTACTTCTACCTAACTGATCTAAAATTGCTACTTTTATGCCAGGAGTCTGCATATATTCCCAGATTTTTGGTTTGTTATTTTCTTCTTTCCAAATCCATTGCTTCGATGATTGATGATTTATACTGTTTTCATCATCGGTGTCATCCTCGACTATTAATTTTCTTGGACGTTTTCGTATAGGAAACACAATATCGCTATCATCACTATCATCACTATCATCACTATCATTATTAGAAGAATCTATCGAATCACTACTCGTAATAATAACATACTTTTCACTACTATCATCAATATTAGATTTTCTTTTTATCGGCATCATAGGTATAAGAGTTTTTTTGTTTCCTTTACGGAATAATAACTTCAGTCTGTGAACGAGACAACGAATTGTACGTGGCTACAGTCAGAAGGTATCGAGAACAACTGAATCGAAGCACGAGCCCGACTCGTGCTGTTTACGTTCGGCTCGAACGAAGTAACACGAGCCACACTCGTGTTTACGTTTGGCTCGAACGAAGTAACACGAGCCAGGCTCGTGCTTATAGTTTTTGGCCCGAGTTTCTGATCACGAGTCTCCCTCGTTATTGTAGGCCAAGAGGTTAAATCTATGCCTACGTCAGTGTATATCAATCGCCACTCGTTATTGCTCTATCATACGTAGTTTTAAAGCGTTCTATTTGCTTTCTTCGTTGTGTATAGGCCTTAACCCTTTCCCGAATATATACGAATTTAACCGTATATATATGGTAGTCACTACGTGCATCATAACGGTTGACACCGTCTATATACGGCAGTCATTTATTGGTTCGCAGAGACTGATGCTAACCATATACGGTACAAATTTTATTGTTAGAGAAATAAAGCATTGTCGGATTCTGTGTATATCCCTGTTTTAAAACTTTTTATACTAAAAAAGATGATTAACACTAGGTTTACAGGACCCGTCAATTTGACGGGTTTTGAACCTCACGAACAAAATTTGCAAAAACAATTACTATTATTCCCAGCAATTGTTACTAACTTTTATCGATGGAGCGATACAAATATACCCAAATCTGTTTCTCTCTCAGTTCTGCAATTTCAAATTTTGTTCGATATATACCTTATTCCTTAGTATATGTATATTGGAAATAGATATGCAAGAAATATCCGTAAATCTAGTGTTAAAAAATAATATGTAGTAAATACTAATAAGATCATAATTATATTATTGTTTTATTTCAATAGCAAAATCGAAATAAAATTAGTACTGGCGTTAGGCAACGCAGAAAATGGTGGCGAAGTATGGTTCAGTTGTGCCGTTGCGAAAGGCGACAAAGTATGGTCAATTGCGCCGTCGCGGAAAGTGGCGAAGTATGGTACAGATGCGCCGTCGCGAAAGGGCTAAGTAGTAAATGTGACTAGTTCAGCCAATACCGAAAATATGTGTGACCTTATTCTTGGTCCGTGCAACTGGACTTTCCTATTTCGCTGTTACCAATTGTACCCCCATTTCTTCCGCTCATCATTTTATCAGCAACGTACATTAGTTTGTCCAACTATGCAAACGATTAAACACGATCTGATTATCGTATAGTGTTTATTGGAGATTGTGGATTAAAAAGAAAGAAATAAAGATAACTCTTCTATTTAACATGTTCGCGGACGTGAATGCTATAGCATTCATTTTCATTGTAATACAAAAAGACGTGGATGTTATAACATTCAAATTTTAAAACCAATTATTATTGATTTAATTTTATATAACCTCGATTCAAATATCGTCATGGATGCTATAGAATTCATTGAATACAACTGTTAAAATGTGATGTTCTGGTTACCCTTACAAAATGTGTCTAATCACATATTGGATATCACAATTAACCCCTTGGCCTACACGATATCTGCCAATTGCGCGAGCTACGGTAAATATGAAAGTCGGTCGCGCGCTGTGCCATTCAGCTGTTCAGCCATGCACCCGAACTGGCGCAAAATGTATACTTTTCATGACATATATATTTCAGTGCAACGAAAGGAATTGTGAAATAATAAACAATGTTTAGGTGCAAATAGTAATTTTAACCCTTTGGCCTATAACCACGAGTCTGACTCGTGGTAAAGAATTTGTGGCATAAGCGAAAACCACGAGTCTGACTCGTAGTAAAGAATTTATGCCATAAACAAAAACCACGAGTCAGACTCGTGGTATGGAATTTCTGCATAAAATGCGCGTATTATTATTAGATCAAGCGATTGGAGTTATTCCATATCGAATATTTTTCCTTTAATTATGATTACACCCTAGACGTCTTAAAATTACCGTTTGTACATAAACATTGTTTATTATTTCACAATTCCTTTCGTTGCACTAAAATATATGTCATGAAAAGTATACATTTTGCGCCTGAATCATACGGCTGAATATTTGAATAGCACAGCGCGCGACCGACTTTCTTGTTTACTATAGTTTGCACAATTGGCAGATATCGTGTAGGCCAAGGGGTTAAGACGTCTAAGGTGTAATCATAATCAATTGATCAATTGTCAAAAATAATTTATTATTTCAAAGTAGATAATGAATCGATAACAATTTGTAAATAAATACTTAGTTAATTTAATGAAAATTAGTTATAATCAAAGGGAAAATATTCGATGTGGAATAACTCCAATCGCTTGTTCTAATAATAATACGCGGCATCTTATGCACAAATTCCACACCACGAGTCTGACTTGTGGGTTTTGTTTATGGCACAAATTCTTTACCACGAGTCAGACCCGTGGTTTTCGCTTATGGCACAAATTTTTTATCACAAGTCAGACTCGTGGTATCCGCTTATGCCACAAATTCTTTACCACCAGTCAGACTCGTGGTTATAGGCCAAAGGGTTAATATAGAAAAAAATGTTTGCACCTCACGGAAAACTGCTTTAAAGTATTGATTGGAACAACATTGTAATCTGATGGCTAAAGTCTGATGTTCCCTGAAAAGAGGCAGCCCAGTAGCTTGTTCGATTCACGATGTCCCCTCAGAGGAGACATCTGACCACAGAGGCTTAACATTAGAACTGCCGACAATTATAGTGTACTTATTTGCATGGAAGAGATCATTGAAAGATCACGGAAAAGATATTGAATACATAGAAAACAAATGGTAATTATTTAGAAAAGGGGGGTCTCATCGATTTCGACGATTTTTGATTATGTTGTAGAAATCAATATTTTGAACAACTTTTTCCTATACATATAACCGCCGCTCGGTCTTAGTTTCTGAGATTATTGCAAAAAGCTATTGCTACTACTACAATGAATATTGCCTACAGCTATGTGACTGTGTGGCGTGTGTGGAAGCGTCGAGTCGCCGGTTGTTTATGGTTTCTATACATACATCGAGGCGACTGGCGATGGACGTGTATAACGGGTGTGTTTAAAAATCAGATTTAAGTAGCCGGCCGCCGCGAGGCGGCCGGAATAAGAGAGCCTAACCCAAACTAGATTTAGCTTGACACATTATACATTATTCGTCGTTGGTCCCTATGCCGTTATTTATTATAAACAAGAGATAAGAGACGGCATACAGAGTCACAGACGCGTACATATAGATAGAATTCATTGTAGTAGTAACCATTTTTTTGAGGAAAAATCTCGGAAACTAAGGCCGAGCGGCGGTTATATGTATAGGAAAAAGTTGTTCAAAATGTTGATTTCTACAATATATTTAAAAATCATCGAAATCGATGAGACCCCTCCTTTTCTAAATAATTACCAAACAAATCTTTATTTATACTTTCTGTAGAAAATCATAGTAAATTTTAAAAGCTCTACCACAGTAAATTTATAAAGCTGCTATGAATAATCACCAATTGGTCATTTTGACTGCTCTGGTAGTTCTAGTGTTAAATAATTGAATTTTTAAAAATGTGCAAAATAGCGAATTGTGCAAAAGTCGAGGGGCGCCTGTATAAAGTAATTCATAAGAACAAAATTCATTTTCAAGAAAATGCTAATCAAATCATAGGACCGTATTTTCTTATAGATGAGCTAAGTAAAATGAAAGTAAATATTTAGAAGTTTAAGAATGAGGAATAAGAGCTGAACGATTAATAGAAATACTTTGTATTTATACCACCGTAAATCTTTATAAGCATTACTTCGATAAAGTAATACAATAACTAGTAACATACACGATACCAAGCCGTGTTTAATCGTTTGTGTTGCTGAATAAACGTTGAAATCGATTTTTTCAAAAAACAAGTCCTAAATGAAAAAATGTTATACCAAATTTATTTCTTATTTTTTCGTGTGGGAATACCCTACACCCCGGTATACCACAATTTCTGATCCACTCTAATAATTTTGAGTAAATGCGTAAGAATAATGAATACAATTTATTTATATAATAACTATTAACACTAAAAACTTATTGAAATATAACATAAAAATATTAAACACACTGAAAATCTTTCTGCAACACATTCTCATATATCAATATATCAATATTATTCGTTACCAAGATTGCTGTTATCACACACTGACTGTCATTTTATCGCTGTTCCCTCTATCAATATCATGCATATACAAATCACATAGATCATACTTCGTTACACTCATTCCAAAACACGAACTTTAATGTTTATTCATAGTTTATCATACACTCATCCTTCCATACAAACATATCCCATACCCTATGATAACCATTCACAATGATTCACATAACTTCAGGAATTACTATATAAAATCTCTTAATTTTAAACTTATTTGATACTTGTTGACATATTGAAAATCTTCATGAAAATAATATATATTGAAAAAAAATATATCATTTATAGATTATAGTATTAATAGTATGAATCTTGCCAAATTGTGCAAATATTCAGATAGGATCAGTAATTGTTGTAAAAAATTATTGTACAATTATAGTAAGTGTTATATGAAAATCGGAATAAGGTAGTTCTAAGAGAGGAAGGAGGTTATATTAAATGTTAATTAATGAATAATCTAACTCGCATAATTGTTCACATTTATATACAAAATACTTGCTCTTTATTCAGCATTAATTGGAGCAAACAATTATATAAAATGTAATTTTTCGTAAACCATGAAGGTGTTTATTAATTTACAATAATTTTTTAACAATTCAGTTTTTATAAAGTTGTATAACATGTTTCGTTATTATAATGTGTATATTTGATATAATGTATTATGTACAGTGACTCAATTTTGTCAATATTTGAATCATTATAGCTTTGTGAAAATGTGTCGCACAATAATCATTTCAAAGTCACTTCAAAGTCACTTCAAAGATCCTTCTTACTTTCACACTATTAAGTTGAACTTTCTTCGTTTTTTCTCTATAGTAAGTTATGAGTGTAAAAATGAGGAACGTTTTGGTTAAAAAGATTCCACGAATTTAAACTGCTCTCAGTAATTTGAAAAATTGTATACGAATCTGAAACTACAATTAATTGAAGATCGAAATTTCCTTTTACAACAACATGCCAGAACGTTGATGCACGATTTTTTCTCACTGTTTTATGGCACTTTTAACGAGGAGTATTTCGACGAATTTAATATCTTTTTGCACAGTCTCAGACGATACACTCTTTATTCAAAGTGCCATAAAAGAGTGCGAAAGCAATCGTACATCTACGTGTAGGTAGATCGCCGCAAAGGGAAAATCTTAATATTTAATTTGATTGTGTTTTCAGAAATGTAAACAGTTTTTCAGGCCATTGAGAGCTTTTTGAATTCGCGACATCTTTTCGACGGAAACGTTCTTCTTTTTCACACTCAGAACTTACTATAGAAAAAGTCAGAGAAAATTCGTGTTATGGCGTGGTGATTACCACTGTCGCGCTTGAGAAACGCAGATTTTATAACAATGGTAATAATGTTCAGACTGCACGCATTAAACGCGCGCACAGGAAATATTTATAATTTCCGTTCAAATTATTTTTAACGTAAAACTTGACATTCGGTAATTGAGAAAATTAAATTATCTTCAGCTTTCTTTGAAAACGAATTTTCAGTAACTAAAATATGATCTGACATGCAAAATGTTCTTGTGGATACACGACTGAGTGTTAAGATTTTTTACAATAAAAAATTAACCAGTTAAGCGCGGAATTTAATTTTAGAAATCCCCCACAGGGCGCGGAATTAAAATCAAGTAATGGCGTGTATACACATCGAACGCAGGGCAAATGATCCTATTATAAATTTTACAGAAAACGAGAAAGGATTACATTTTCATTTAATAAAAAATTAACAATTCATTTCTGAAAAGGTTACTGTTATTAGAAATTTGTTAAAAAATTGTCAAAAAATAATAAATATATGAGATACAATATAAGAATAATATAAATAATAATAAAATACATAAACAAAAAGAACTTGTTAATATAAGGGAAACATACTATCAATTAATATTCTTGTTGTATTTTATTGAAATTTCGAGTTTTAATAGTCAATGGTAATTTTGTATTTTCGCGACGAATATACACGTCGTACGTATCGCAATACAGATTTGGTTCGATTTGTATACACGTCAAACGTGCTTAACTGGTTAACACGTTGACTGCCATGGTACTTTTCAGGATTCCGGTCTAAAATGATAATTTAATTCTTTTACATTAAAAATCCTAATTACAGTTGTTAGTAAACATCAAAAAGCATATAAATTGTTAAAAAAAAAAGATTCTACGAATTATATCGTAGTTGGCTTATGTAACAGAAAGCTCTTCGTTCATTTATAAATAAATTTTATGTTTCTTTCAAGCTAACCATAATTTTTTTTCTCTTCCCGGAGGCCATCTATTCATATTTACACTAATAAACTACAAATTTTCTCGTAGCTGTACAAATATTGCAAGTAAACATGCTACGAGATAACACGTAGTTGACGTCCTAGGCGTGTTAATAATATGAAAGCAGAAGATTCGAACTTTAAAATAAGCTAAAAATGACTATTGTGTAGCCTTTTTTCAGGAAGATACAATAATTCAGTTGTTGATAACAGGTGTCTGAATATTAATTGGAATCAGTGTATGTGTGTGTATTTAGTATAGCGTGTATGATCGGTTACATTATTTATGTTATTTATAACTATAATTTTTATTACAGCTGAAAAGTAATATTGATAATCATTTATAAAGTCACAATCATATGTAAGTGTTATATTCAAATGAAGTGTTTGAGTTTTTGAGTGAAATGTTTGTATAAAGAAAGGCATTGATGTATTACATATTCACACATTGTATCATGGTTGCGTATTATTCATTGATACAGTACAATATTATGATGTATAATTTAAATAATTACGTTCCGTATCGTCATTACGTATTCATACCAAAATGGAAGATGAATCCTAAAAATATGGAAAAAGTTTCGGTTTCAGTTGTTATTGTCTACATGATCACAGTTTTAGATAGCTGTGAAATTGTCTGTGAACTCGTTAGTTTACTCATGTTCATTACTATGGATAAATCAAAAATATTCTAAGAAAATAATTCTTGCAACAGCAAAAATAACACTGATCGACAACAGATAGGGAAAGGTTCCCCAGTAACATAGTATAATGATTTTTACTATGAAATGAGCTTAATGAAATGCAATAAAATGATTTTTGAAAATTTAATAATAAACGTTAATAATTCGCGAAAATAAGAATGCCCTTATGCAAAAGTAACGAAAAATTTATCCTCCAGTGCCGATCAGCTAGTTAGGTTGTAGATTTTTAGACGTCAAGTAGTTAATAATGTTAGAAAATATTAATAAAAGATATTTATACGTTAATAAAAAATAGTTTTACTTGAAATTTATTTTCACAAATAAATGTAAACTCTACGGTACAACTCTATATGTTCAAAGAATTCAGAATTAGGTTCTGAAATCACAAACTGTTTAATTTGTTATGAAAAAAATAAATGAACTTTTTCAAGCCTTCTAGACCAAAATCTCCCCTTTAAACAAACTTAAGTTTATAAAAGTATCGTGTTTTTGATCCGAAAAAAAAGAAATTTATTTTGTTTTAATGCATTATACATTACTCTTACTCCACTATAATAGAATTGAATAAATGATGGTTTATATTTTTGGAAGTAGAGTCAAATAATTTTGCTTTTTTTTGGCATTTCTTGTCTCAGTAGACATAAATAAATGGAGAAGAAGTTTAATTATAAAAGATGCAAATTATTATTGAAAAATTGTTGGCCAGTGTAATCCAAACAATAAAACGTCTACTGCTAGAAATAAGTGAACAGTTGAACAGTAAAACATTTTCTGCCAAACTGACTCATTGCCACTTAACATCGTATCATTTCTTTGATGTGATGGCAAAAAACTGACAAATGTTAAGCGTGCAAATTAATTCGGTGTCTTTTTCGTACGGAACCCATCTTCTTAACTTTTAAATTTTTCCTAACTGAAATAAACGTTACGATGAACGTTGGTGGTTAATACCCGATCGCAACGCAAGCTCTTCTGTAGCTTTTCCAAATGTTTTTCAAAAGTTTTTTAAATTTTCTTGCCTGTCCTGGGCGTGCCTTGTCCAATAGATCAAAATCTACGTTTCGAAATCTTTGAAACCACTTTTTGTACGTTTTATACGCCATAGTGGCATTACCCAAAGCGGAACAAACCATTTCTTTAGCTTCAGAAACATTTTTCTTCGGTTCAGAAGCAAAAAAAATGCAAGGCCTCAAATGTTCCTTGTTGAACGTCATATTGTTTACTGCTATTAGGTAAAATTATGCCGAGTTGTTGTTAATTGTTTTAATGTTCCTTAGAGTATAATGTTGTTACATCAAATTACCACAGGGCGGGAAAGGTATTTTAATTTGAATAGAAGTTACAGTGCATTAAATGCGAAGACACCGAATTAATTAATCGGTTTTATCGTGTACTTTTGTATGAAAGTGTGATACGCAATGATACAACCTTTGCCCGCCAAACTTGATGCGTAACGGTGATACTATGCGTGAATAAATAAGTCGGTGCATACTTCAACAATGCATGAATGCAGTGTACCAACAACTTTGAACTGTTTTCAAACTACTCCAGAAATTTTGTATGGTTTTCATATCTTAACAATAGCATGGTTTGTTATTTTTTTGTTTAATTTTTATTAATTTATATGGTTTCCAATCAACTTTATTGACCGTTCCGTTAAACAGTGTAAGTTTATATATCGCTTTTATTTACAAATAATTTCTTGAATGGATAATGTTATATAAGTTGATCGAAAGGAGTGATAAAGAAGTGATAATAAGGAAGTTTATAAAATGCGCGGAATGCATTTAAGTCTTTTTAATCAATTTTGATGGAATTCGTATTATGGTAGAAAGGGTGAATAATTAGAACAGGCTCTTTGCTAATTATCAATTATATATTTAATAATTATAATTATAAGTGTGCGTAATTGTCTGGTTCGATAGTAAGTCTCGCTGTTAAATTAATGGATCAAAAAAATCGGTATTATTTTATAAAACGAACAATTTTCTTACTAATATTTATTTATTTATTATATACATAATAAAGGGGACACTCAGAACAAATCAAATGTTTATAAAAGTTAAAAATTGAGACTGCTTCTCTCGAATGGTATTCACGAAAACAAAGAACGACACACAGTGGCACTTTGCATGTCGCACACAGATATCGCGTTTCCTTCCTAATCTTTTCTTTATAGCAAAGTGCACGTCTTCGTGATGGATTATTTGTTGTTACAGAATTCGACGGTATATAATCCGGGAAATGTTTCCCGCTGATGTGAAAAATGTTAGATCTTGGTTGAGATTGATCTCTAAAGGTTTTTAACAAATTGAAATTTACGAATATATTTTAGTCTTTGCTAAAATTTAAACAATCTAAATAGCAAATGGTAACTAAATTCTACGCATGACAAGAATTCCCTTGTCAATCTTTTAAGGGTTATTTTAAGAAGCAGATCCTTCTCTTTGACGATTCTATGTTGAATTCTGTTGAAAACCCTTTTTTATGAAGGAACGATCGAAAAAGCGACGATTTATAGGATTCACCGCATAGCTCTGGAGTGTCAACTCTTATATTTAAAAATTTGAGCTGTATAAGATATAAAGCTATTCCAGTCGTTCCAGTAATTTCTCAGTAATTCTATATGCACACAATTTTGATGACAGAATCGAATGACGCACTGAGTCAAACCTCTTCCTAAAATCCGTATAAATTACATCTACAGTAAAACCTGTTTTTATGCGATAGATAGGAATCGCATAAAAGAAACCGCACAAAAAAATATTCGGAAATTTCATAAATGCTTACGTATAATAAACAACTTTTTACGATATATTACAGAAAATTTTTTTTATGCGGCGTAGGGAAACCGCAATTATTTACGAAATACATGAGAAAGTGCTTCCAAACTAAATAAATAATTAAATTACACATGGAAAACATTTTAAAAACATTTAATTTTTCATTATTATATGGAGAAGTTTTCAAAATGCATATCACATAATTTACTGCTGCTATTTGTAATCCAAAACGCGCATCTTCTTGTGATCAATTGGTTTAAAATCGCTTTCGTCACTTGCAGATACAGTTTCAATTTATTTATCTTTTGGCACCATAAAGTCAGTGATCAGTTTTTGTGACGACGGTCGATTGGTCAGTTGCTTGTAAACGTCACGATAGCTAGATATGCATGACCGAAGCTCTTTTTGCAATTTCAAACTCTTTTTGGAATTGATATTTATTTTTAACGAGCGCATTTTCTAAAACTATGACCAGTAGGTCGACGGATTTTTAGGAAATTAAGTGCTTCATTTCCAGAGTGAAAAAAGGTGCATAATTAATATCGCTCTATTGGATTTTATGAAAACTTACAGTAATAATAGGTAGTATATGAACAGATATGTCCATACAAAATAACACTAAAATGAAAATTTCAGAAAAATAATAGGAATTGAAATAAACAAATAGATGCGTATATGTAATGTATACATTTATACATTTATTTTTTATAGATTAACGATATGTTTATACAAAATTACTTATATTTTTTTTTGGTCGTGGTACTTTTCTTTGCCATATTTTATAAGGCTTAAATTATGGATAGAAAAAATAAAAATAGCACGCATGTACGCACAACTTCGTTTCTCTTTCTTCTAACAGATAGTGCTCCGAAAATGACGATAACAAACTTTATTGACCGTATATAAAACGATGTATTTTCGCTCAATCCTCGGAGAGGAATGAGAGGAATGAGCTCCAGAGCGCGACAAAAAACAATTGCCGATCGCCCTTAATTGTTGCATGTATAATTAAGGCCAAACCTAACAGATTTCCTAAAATATCACGTCATGCCGCGTGTATGGTGGCATTCGATTTTTTTAGAATATTTATAATGTTACGAGTATGGTGGCATTCGTTCGTTAAGGGTTAAGAAAATGCTTTTCCAATTTGTTGGAAAGCTGGATCCCTGCATATATTTTATCCGCTATAATAGAATCCGGTTCTTCTTGTCCATCTTCATAATCAATCAAATTACTGATAATGTCACTATCAACTATATTGACAGTTTCGTGCTCAATCATTTTGACAAGATCGTTTTCGCTGAAAATAATTGAATGTACATTGTCGGGAGACTATTTAAAACAAATGAACAGAGCGTCTTGAAGTGTGTACGTATATGTACACTGATAGAAAACATTACAATGGTGCCAACGCCATTAAAATCCATATGTCGCATAAAAAAAATCGCATAAAAAAGGACCGCACAAAAACAGGTTTTACTGTACTTGATAATGATAACCGATAAAGGTTCTTGAGCAGGGATATTAGGTCGACGTTATTTACACTGATTTTAGTAAAGCTTCTGACTTTGTTACTTATGTCATATTAATACAGTAAAACCTGTTTTTGTGCGGTGGATAGGAATCGCATAAAAGAAATCGTACAAAAAAATATTTAGAAATTTTATAAATACTTACATATAATAAACAACTTTGTACAATATACTATCTAAAATTTTTTTTATGCAGCGGACAGGGACCACATAAAAAAGGTCGCACTTAGAAAACATATCAATTATTTACGAAATAGATGAGAGAATGCTTTCAATTAAATTAAATAATTAAATTAGACCTGGAAAAATTGCAAAAACATCTAATTCTTCATTGTACATATACACGAAGAAGTTTTCAAATTGTACATTAAACAGTTCGCTGCTACTCGTCATAATCCAAAACGCGCATCTTCTTGTGACGAATTGGTCCAAAATCGTTTTCATCGCTTGAAAACAGGATTTCAGTTCCACAACATGTATATGTACATTGATAGGAAACATTAAACTGGTGCCAACGCCGCTGAGATTCATATACCGCATAAAAATAAATCGCACGAAAAAAGGACTGCACAAAAACAGGTTTTACTGTATCTAAATTTCGAGCTTCGAATTTCTTTAGCATGATTCCTTCCTGGTTGATCAGTATTGTTACTCACAGACGATAAATTATCAAGTATAACAACCATCAAATTCCTTTACTCCCTTGACATACAATGACCAGTTAAGATCGTCATTCATTTCATGTGTCACTGTAAACTTTGTCGAGTTTGACTCGTCAAGAGCTGTTTTCAGCGAACGCCCTGCAGTATATAATTAGATTACTTAGTTGCTTCAGTTGTGCGTCAATTCTGTCTCGTTTAGAATATTCAAAATGCTCCTTCCTTTCCCCTTACAAAAAGAATTTAAAAATAAAATGTTCTATTTCCAAGCTTGCATATAACTGTTCAGTTGAGCAAAAATTAAATAGTATTTTTCGAACGCATTAAATTCCATTTTATTTATATGCTAAGGGGTTAAAGTGTTCCTCAGCCTGGTCTCTGAATGTTTTAAATACTGTTTCTTCCTATTATTCGCGGTTGATTTAAAGATTTTTCACACAATAGATTCTCCAGTTAGTGCATCTCTTATACAGTTAGCCCTTGGTAACCTTGAGATGTGGTGCATCAACAATAGATTACACCTTAATACCTCTAAATGTTCAGTTATTAGATTTTCACTTTAAAATAGTTACAGAAACTTACAATTATACTTTAAACCATGCAGTTCTATCTTCTTGTAATGACATTTGAGATATCGGTGTTACATTCGCAGCTAATGTATCTTTTGAAAAGCATATTCAAAATTTAACTAGTACGGCCTACCAAACTCTTGGTTTTATAATCAGGTCGTACAGATTCTTTGAAAAAATTTTAGTTTGTACAAATGTTTACTTATTGAAAAATATTAAAAAATCATTCATTTCTAAAGTTGTTCTTGGAAATAAATATTTCACATAACAATGATTTTTAACTACTAACAAATCATCACTAATCTAAAAGTATTTGACGCAAAAAAATAGCCGGCCACTGGATACGGTTAGCAATAAAATGTCTGGTTCGTAATGTGTTAACAAATTTTCTTGTTTGAGATGTAAAAACAGATAAAATATTAAAATATAATAGTTTTATAGTTTGTATGTAAAACCATTTGAAGCTAGTTGTAAGAGATTCACCAAGTTTGCGGAAAATTGTCTCGAATTGCTATTTCACTCGAGCGAAAAAGGCCTAAAATTAAAAAGGGTCTTCTAAATCAATGATTTTTCACAATAAACGGCCTAGTACTATTAGTATTTTTACGAAGAGGATGACAGAATTGCGCAAGCTGAATCAATTAATACTTTATAAAATTTATGACTCCATTTAAAAAGACAAAGTTGATATATCGTATATCCTCTACGCATCCACGTAGGAAAAACCTCAAGCTATTAAACTTTTATCTGAAACATTATTCCACATCATCAATAATTTCAGAAATATTCAACTGGATCGATCTGTGTAAAAGCATATCGAACACCATCACTTCGAAGATGGTACAATGTATGTTTGTACCATAACTTTAATACTAATAATGAAATGTTATTATATTGTTAAAAGAAGTTTGAGTGGTTTTTTATATAAGTGACTAACAGATTTATTATGAAATATTTAATACTTTAAAACATTGCACGGAAGTTATTTGTTTTCATTTATTTATTAAGAAATTTTGTAATCTACAAAAATTATGTTTCATTGTAATAATTGTTTTTGTTACAGAAAATCCATAAATTATGATATCACAGATTGGTGGAGAAATCGTCCTGCTCTTCAAGTATATACACATGCATATCCCGCATGTTGTATATGAAACAAGAAAAGGTCTAATAAAATAGTAGTTTATTGTTGACAATTTAACATCCTTATATGAAGTAAAAATATCTTATAATATTACAAGCTTCTTATCAATTCAACCCAGCCTCTTCAACTTTTAAAAAATTGCTTTATGGAAAAACAATGTGCTTTATGCCTTCCTTAGTTTATAAAAAATCATCTTATGGTGGGACAGTGTGCTTTACAGTGAACTGAAAAAAACATACATGTTAATTATTAGGTAAATTTTTCAAAAGTCGAACCGATTAACTTTGCTTTTTTTTGTAAATTTCTTAATTGTATTATCCGAGTACATACTTGAACTTGTTATGTTTCTGTTTCTTTCATTGTATCATGTTAACCATTTAGATTTCTAAGTAGCTCATATAGGATGTTTCATAAACTCACCTATAAATTCTGAAACAAGGTCATTGTCGCTATCACCACGCATTGTGCCTGTAATCTCTTCATCTTCCACCATGGGAAGAAATAAATGAATGAATTCAGCTGTATACGGCGGAGCTATCGCCTCCAGAACCTAATATAAACATATTTTGACTTTGTTTAACATGTTACATGTATAATAATTAAAAGAATACTTTTACAGTACCTCTGTAACGAAATACCTAATTAGAGATACATCTGTATCTCCGCGTTGCCAGCACTGCTTAATATAACACACTACAGGTACTACACAGCCTCTACTTAATAAATTAACCATCCTATCAATTAACATCTTCTTCATCTCCAGCTGTACATTAAAAAAATACGTAATTAGAATTTTTTCATCCATAGGTATTAAAAGTGTTATTTTTATAGAAATAGTAAAATAAATTATTTAAAATAAGTTGTATAACAAAAAGATTGGTATTAATTATGCTAACAACACATTTCACAACAAACATTAAACCAAGTGTATCAAATAAGCAAACTTACAGATACTTTACAATTGAAACAGTAATATCTGATAAAAGACTATATTATCTTTGAAAAATATTTCAGTCTAATAAAATAATGTAACAAATAAAAATAATAACATTGAAATAAATACAGTATGAATGAAATAAACCTCATGTTTCCATGAACCAACCACCAAATACACATTACTAATCGACTATAATCATCTGGTGAATTGCAGTCATAATTCAAAGTAACAGGTATGTAAAGTAAAAAAATATTATTTAATGTAAACTGATATTTTAAATTAGATAATTTAAACAAAATACAAGAAAGAATGTTGTCAATAAGACCCATCCTTACAACTGTATTATGTAATCATTTTGAAGCTTTGGAAGAGTTAATTTATATCACTTTTCCATTTTTAATATTTTTAAGGTATTCAATAATATATGTTTCACCACCCCCCATGCAACGATAGTTACTTTCGCTCTTTCAATATTAACGATAACAGCTAAGAGAAATTTGACAAATATTTTTAAACACTCTTTTTAAGAACCATGTTAGGTGTATATTTCATTAAAATTGGTGATTACCCTTTCGATATGTTCTTTTTTTATTGATGAAAATGGTTATAGCTTAAGACTTCTTCATGTAGTGAAAAATTATGAAATTAACAAGAGACCTCACAAGGATAATTGTTTAACTTTGTATTTAGATACATATACATATTTTTACTGCGACATAGTACTATCATATTTTGCTGGAAAAACATCATTTTTAAATGAACATTTTTTAAGTTGATGACTCAGAAGGGTAAAACTCTCTTGTATTATGCATATTTCAAGTTTTAGATTTCTATCTTTCAAAAAGGTACTCTATTGTAAACCTTTCAAAAAATCAATCTTTTGTTTTTTACATTGTAAAAATGTAGTTTTTTGACAAAAATTTATTAACAGAAAATTTTTAAATACACGCTTCGCCTGACTGCAAGAAATAGATTGATAACTGATCCATTTCTTTAGCTATGCGTTTTGAAACTTTGAAATTTCCAATACATAAATATTTTGATAAGGTATAAAGCATTGGTTCACGCGTGAAAGATATGTAAAACCAAACACCACTTTGACGATATTTATTACCTTTAATGAATACCTAATACCTACGTAAAGAAATACTGTACAGAAACTGTTTATAACTGACTGAATATATCTTCATCTTTTTAATGCCTTTTATAAATCATTATTTATAATAAGAAGAAGTATTTTTACCTATTATTTACTATTTTCGACTATTTTATTATTTTTCGTATATTTACGATAATTACAATCCTGCATTGTGTATGGAATTAGAATTCTTTCAATGAGGATTCAATACAACGGTTTTCAGATTACAATTCATACATCCATTCAACTTTTGCTTATTTATATTGTACAAACATTGTACGATTCATTTATAAATAAATTTCATGATTTTTTCAAGCTAACCATGATTTTTTTTTTCTCTTCCCAGTGGCCATCTATTCATATTTACATTAATAAACTACAAATTTTCTCGTAGCTGTACAAATATTACAAGTAAACATGGTACGAGATAATTCATAGTTGGCAGTCAACGTATTAACACGTTTCGTATCGTGTGGGTTGAATACGCCCCACATTGAACTTTCCGTTCAAGCCACAGAGTTTTCGTTGTGAGATAAAGCTTTGCAAAGAAAGTCGTTGCAATGTCATATACTAACATCTAAATACTTATTGCTTTGTTCTTTGATACATCTTATACTTTGCATCTTTTTCTTAATAATCATATTTTTTGTTGTATTATATTTATTATTAGGCGTACGTCAGAAGCAAAGCTGTTAATCATGGTAACGTAGAGCGTATATGCCCCACGCGGTCTAAACGGAAAGTCATCGAAATCCAAACTGGCACGAAACGTGTTAAAGGACTCGCCGGGCACGAAGACAAGGAGAAGGACGAATAAGGGAAAGGGAGAGCAGCGATGATGAATAATTCTAACTCCACGCTGTGCAATATTACAGTACACTAGATTCTTGTATAACGCGAGTTCCTACGACGCGATTTTGTATAACACGCTCAATAATAAAATACAGGAATTTCCTGCATGTCAAAAATTAAATCTGTTCGCGTTGAGCATTACACTGCTTTCTTTCATGATTACTAACTTCTGCTTCACGATTGTTTTGAATACCTAATTCCACCGAAACGAAAACGTCGGAACGTAATTTTAAAGTGACTAATGATCAACGTTACAAGAATATTTTTCAATTCTTTAAATTAATTATAAATGCACAATAAATTTGTATAATTATTTCTTTCGTTAAATTTCTATAAAATAAATATATTTATTACATACGTTTTTTTCTTTTAACTAACTCAATTTTTAAAAAACAAAATAAAAGTTTGCATGGAAATAATTATTTAAAACATGTTACTTCAGGTTATTCGCATTATGCGAGAAGAGTTCTCGAATAGCATGTTTTCGTATAACGCGAATTCATACAACGCATAACGCATTCGCCGTATTATACGGGAATTTACTTAACAACAAATTTATTGCAATATACTACGCATATCCTTAAAGTAAACAGATAAATAAAAATAACGCTAAATTCAAAGTACTCTTACCTGAACAAGTATTTCAAGCTCATCTTGTTTACTTTCAAATAACTGTACAAGGAGTTGTAACACTTTTGGATGCAATAAGGAGTGGCAAACCACAACTTCGTCAAGTAATGCAAGATGTACAGGGCAATGTTCTGTACATAGTTTAAAATATGATGGTTCTGTTACTGTACACTCGACCCACCTAATTATACCTACACTTACAACAGGGAACCTGAAAAATGTATCATATCATATGTTTCACTGTAAACAATAATAATGTCGCGTGTGTAAATACAATTTATATACACTGTACCTTATGCATTGATATAAAGTCTGTAATTCAGCTATCAATTCAGTAGATCCTTTATTAATATTGCAAATATTGTGAACTTTTTCTATAGCTTGAATAGTCGTTTTCAATTCATCCTTATTTAGCTTCCGTAAATGTCCTTTTTTGGCGGGAATATCACATACACTAGCTGCATAGGCCAGCAGATATATGTATTTGGATTTATGTTCAGGATTGAGTTTTACTCCTGGTTTAAAGAGTGCATCAACCAACAATTCTGAAATTAATAAATTATAATATTCTTTTAATAGATTTTATAGATTTTAGTAGATTTTAATAAGAGTATTTTAAGAATACTCAAGTGCGTTATTGTAAATAAATATGTGTTAATACCTAAAAACTGCGGATTACGAAGTAACTCTATAGGCGGTGGTTCTGCAGTGGAATAATTTCGAAACAGTACACTGATGTCAGCAGGATTTAAAGTATTTCGTGATAACATGGACGCCAGTGCTTGACATGCACCAGGACTACTTGAAGCTCCGTTAAGTGCCATCGTTATTGGAGTAACATCATGGTGACTATAAACAGATGTTTATACAGTTTGAAGATATGAATCTAGTCATCTTAAAGGTCATTACTAGGATGCTTTTATGCAAAATTCGTAATTGGACAAGCAAAATAGAAATGTGGAGTCTACACAGAGATTTCTTCCACTCTTTGGATATTAACCCCTTGACATACAAATAAAACGGAATTTAATGTGTCCGAAAAATACTATTTAATTTGGTTCAACTGAACATTTATCTGTAAGCTTACAAACAAAATATTTCTTTTTGAAATTCGCATTGCTATATAACATTTAATCAAATTAATATATAATGTTAATGGATAGTAATTAAGTAACATTACAAAATAATAAATTAGTAGTTCTGTAAAGTGTGAAACATTTCAAAATATCTTGACGTCTAGGAGACGTCAAAGTCTACAATAATACGTGAAATGAATGACGTCTTCCAGACGTCATTGTATGTCAAGGGGTTAAGGAAAGTTACCCTAGCCACGGATGGCACCTAGTTCTGAACAGTATAGATATTTTTAAAACAAATGAACTCATTTTTAATCGCTGAGAAGATAGAGAAGGTGAAATAAAAAACAGAATACGAGTGTCATGCAACATTTGCGTGCTTAAAGTCAAAATAATTAATTCATTGTTACGCTAGATACGAGAAGCTTTGCATCGTTTAAACCTGCTGCGTTCCTTGAATTTTGTGACAATCAGTTGTTTTCTAATTTCATTAAACGTAACTCCTAATTTGCTGAAAGAGAGGCAGATAAGAGAGGGTATGACTGCTTTTTCAAAATATGAGAACACGAACTATATAGCCACATTTAAAAAAACAAAAATCACTCGAGATATCTCCTTATCAGAAATAGACGTAAGACACATAAATTGTGTTGATCACAAATTTAACTAAAACTTAATTTCACTTAAAGCTTTTTCTTGAATAATAAATAGTTTAGAAAATAACTGTATGGATTACTTTACTAAATGCTTTTTGCAGCTACAGATTGAAATGACATAAAATTTATAAAAATTCCAGTTCTTATATAAAGATATGAAAAACATAGCAATTTTATGTAGCAGTAATTCTTTTAAGCAATTTCAGAAAGAAAACTTATCAGAATTCCGTAACTATACTATATATACTTGATAGAGTAGAGAAAAAATGTCTTACTTCTGTTGTGCACATTTGGTGATTTCCTGAGACAGCCTTTTCATCATAAACCCACCACGAGATTCTTGGGCAAGAATTTGCAGTAACACTTGACTGTACACA
Source organism: Tetrapedia diversipes (assembly GCA_033822845.1). Classification (NCBI taxonomy): domain Eukaryota; kingdom Metazoa; phylum Arthropoda; class Insecta; order Hymenoptera; family Apidae; genus Tetrapedia; species Tetrapedia diversipes. The sequence goes on along the minus strand of JAOPTO010002030.1, from coordinate 26,521 downwards.
TAAGTGTGTTGTCCATGACACACCATTTTCTAAGAGCAAACAAATTATATCTAAACATTATAATATTCTAAATATGTTCCATAAAATATATAGAACATATTTTGTAAAAAGTCATTTTTTTGAGATTTTTTATTGTATTTACAATAATCTATTGTATAATTTATTAGAACAAATTTAGGTAAAAGTTTACTTTAGTGGCTTTATCCTAAATCAACTTATTTTTATTTTTTTTTAAAGGCTTTATTTTAGCATTAAAAAGAAATATAGATTGGGGAAGCTTGAAAAAGTAATGTACTTGTGCTACTTTTTGGTATAGAAGTAGTCTTTTAGAAAAGTCAAATAGAACAAATGGCAAAATCAAAGGTAGGAAGGAATGAAGGAAGAAACTAAGGTATACCCAACAGTAGGAAGAAATGAGAAGGAAAGAAAGCAATATTATGAAAGAAACAATAAGGAAGAAAGATTATTATTCTTGACTATGGTTGAATAGAAGAAGAAAGAGAAAGACTTCTGGAAGTATGTAGCAAACTTTTATTTTATAGAAATGGTAGAAATATGTATTGATTAGAAGGAGTGGGATAAACTGAAAAAAAATTCCCAAAATGAATCATATAGAACTGCCAGACAGCAAAAGAAAAGGTAAGAGCTTAGGAGGAATTATTACAGGAATTAAAGAGGAATGGACCAAGATAGAAGAAATTAAGGTCGCTGAGGACATGGTAGGAAAGAAGGTGAAAGTTAATACAGAAGTTTGGAATATTTATACAGGCTATTCAAACAAAGAAAGGAGGATATTAACAAAGAAACAAGGAGGATTTTACAAACAACTATTGTTTGAACATCTGTGCACTTGAAACATGTGTATGTGTGAAATATAATGCATTGCATATATCTTTCATTGGATTGATAATTCATATTGCAAACTATAGAATACTAACCGCACATTCTTGTATACTTGATTGCCAATCTTCTGTGTTTTGCAAAAATCCAGCAATTGCAGTTTTGAGAACTCGTGAGAAAACTTCAATTTGTTGTGCAGCTGTTGAAATGCTTGTAATTTCACCTTGAAATCCAGCATCAGATATAAGCTGCCATAAATAGAAACAAATACATAAATTTAAGCATAAAACGTATAAAACAATATCTGATTTATAACTTGTGATAATTTCATTACTATGCAGAAGCTAATTTTATAATGTATTAATTAATAACAGAAGTTCAAATATTGAAAGTAATAATACATATAGAATTTTAATTTAACATTATAATATTAATCAGCATATGCACTATATCAAAAATAACAGTAATTATGCAGATTAGGGGATTCAGCTCAAATGACCTTGACTTTAACATATGTTGTCAAAAACACATTGCCTTCAGTGTCTTTCAAACAGTTTTAGCTGTTGCACATGTGTTTGAAAAACGTTATAACCAATAAAAATATAGCAATATTATTAATAACTGACGAGAACAAACATTTATTTCTGCAATTATTTCAATGTTTTTCCTGTTTAATAGCAATCAAACATTATCTAGATCAGCTCCCGAGCCGCAAGGCCCTCCGCCCAAACACGAGAAAGAAACTAGTGTGACCCTAACATTAAACTTAACTTAATCAAGATTAGGTTTAGGCCGGGCTAGTTTCTTTTTTATCACATTACATCTATGCAAAATTCAAAAGTTTAATTTTAAACCCATGCAAGCTTAGACATATGCACTGAGTTCAATGTTAAATGAGTTTTATTAATAATTTCTTAAGGAACAATGAGCAACGGTTGAAACTTTTTGGGTGTTACATATTAAGGAAGATGTCTTTAATAATAAGTCAAGATCAAGATTATAACAGTTAAATTTACACGAAAAACGGCCTGAAATAAGTGAAACATTTTTTGGTAAAAATCTTTTCAACCACTAACGAGCGACGGCTAAAATCGATTGTAGGTCATTCAGGACGATGTCCTTAACAATGTGTCAAGGTCAAGGTTATCTGAGCTGAAACTCCTAATTGGCATAATTATCAAAATAACTAATGATAATAAATAAATCAATTGGTAACATGACATCAAAGTAACTTCATGCATCAAAAACAAAATTGGAGATCCGATAACTTCCACTGCAGACAAACAACAAATTTTATTTTAATCCTTAATAAGCTATATCATATTTGAGAAATACTAAAGTATAACAAAATTTGAAATGTCTAATTAAAATTCGTTAACAAAAATAAAAAGTTTATATTAAATTTGTATGAAGCTGTCATGGATGAATTGCTTAAATAACAACTATACCCTTACGATTATGTCATATTTTTATGTATGAAACCATATACTGAAATGAGCTATAATACCCAATGCTTAGAGATTGTATGTTTTTTAGGTTTAGATTGTCTTTTGTTTGATTGATATCAATGTTTTGTAAACACTATAATCCATTTCTTCAAAAGGATCTCATAACAAAATAATATTATTTTCTTATTTTTTTTATATTTTATATATGTATTCTTTAATACAACACCCTAAGTTTTTTCTTTTAAACAGTTATCAATTAGTATATGTACTTCAAAAATATATACTGTTTTTTGTAGCTATGAGGTTGAATTTTGTACTTATAAATAATTATCCAATAAAAAATATTTTGTCTGCAGTTATAAAGAAAAAAAAATTACTATACATATTTTTTTATATTTTTCCTAGCACTTTTACCTGATAAGAATCAAAAATATAATTTTACCAAAATTTCAAGTTTATAATCAGTATTTACCTTTATAGTAAAATTTAACATCAAGCAATCAGGATATTCTTCTGCAAGTCTATAAATAAGTGATCTCCAAGTAGGATGTTGAATCATTTCTGTCAACCAGGCTGGAGTCTGGTATACAAAACATCGAAATTTATACATTAAATGAATTTTAATCATTAACTTAAAATTTAACTGTAAATTTAAAAACATACTTCACCCTCCTCTGTAAAAATTTTATCTGCTTTCTTGGGATCAAACGTTTTCAGTATCATATCTTTTAAGTTATTTTCTACCATTGCTTGAACATCTGAAACTTTAACTCCAGCTAGGATAAGCCATTCTGCAAGTAGATTTGCCATTTGAGCACAAGCTGTATAATTTTTAGATAACAGTTCTATTACTTGTTCTGGATTTCCACCTGCTTGAAAATATCTATAACACAGAACAAAATAATGATACATTATAATATAACACAGTTTTTTGTGCTTAAATTTTATTGAATGGATAGTAACTTTAAAAGTATGATTTCTATATTTATTTATAACAGTATTTTAAAATAATCAAAAATTAATATGATTAATAATTAAAACAGTTATTTGAATTTTACTAAAACAAATAAAAGAAAGAATTATATAATCATCTTAAAATTTCTAATTAGAAAATGAATGCAAAATCTTACTTTAATCAAAAGCAAAATAACACACAAATATGTTATTAATCTACAATTAAATAAAAGAATATTGTTACAAAATGTCCTCTTTGAAATTAAGTAACATTTATTGGAAGCATACTTTTATGTTTGTACAGAGATAAATTATTTTGGATAACTTGTTTTAGATGCTCTATTTTGTACATAATTTTATTGAATATTCAGTAATATTCTATAAATACTATAAATAAAGCGTTTATCACATATATTTATCAATAAATTTGAAACGATTAAAAATATTCTATATAATTATAAATATTTTGATAAATAGTAATATTTATAAGATATTATGTTATACCTTTTAAGTTGTGTAAAGATACCAGGTTCCATAATATAATCTGGTGTTTTGAACTTATCCAAACATTCATTTAATATTTCTTGAGGATTATCAAAACTATCTTCTCCTCCACAATCTTCAGTTTTTGTCATTTCCTCCGTCCAAGCTCCACGATCTTCATCATAATCTGACTCCATGACTTTTGAAGACAGAGACAAGTTTTACGATTTATTCTAAACAATAAAGTTGTATGAATTAATTTTTGAAGTACAAATAATTTATGTAAGTTTAGTTTTCTTTAATATCATTATAACATTTGTCATATCATCTAAAAATAAATACGATGCAAACTCATGAAATGAATTTGAACTTGAAATAACTTTTTATAATTTTATAATTTGTAAGTTTCAAAAATTAGTGTCTTATTTTTTCAGTCTTTCTTTTTTCTTGTATATACATATATATCACTCAAAAACAGTGTCATTTACATAAAATTCAATTTTACACAAATATAAGTATTCAATATATGTGCATCATAACCTATTAAATTTTAGGCTGTTTTATTATTTAAAATAGAATATTATCATTAATTTAATAAAATATTATCAATTATTTAAAATATAGTAAAATATCTTTAAAAATAATATACTTTCATAAAGGTTTCTAAAATAAACATTCACCAAACAAATTTTTTTCATAATTATCGTATCATAAAATATAACATTTATCATTCTTATATTACAATAAGTACCTTGTATTAGTAACAAAAAACAATTCAAAAGTATTCCAGCAGCAGAATAATTTTAACACTATTTTAGAATAAAGTTGTGTAGAACTGCTTTAACCTATGGTTGATTTGTATACCATTTATACAAACAACATAGGTTAACTATGAATAGTATGTATAATGAATTAAAACTAAATATCTAAAATAATTTGTCATTTTAATCATTAAATTTGTGTACTTATTATAATTATAAAATATTTTTAAATTAAAGATATTGATTTTTAATTTTTTATTACAAAATTTGAGGGTTAAACGTTGTTTCTATATATTTTTCACGATATAATTACAGACAATAAACATACAATTTACAAAACTACTAATTTAATAAATATATAAACATTTTTAAATATGCTTTATTAAATAAATTATATTATATTTATATTTTTTTAATGATAATATAATGTATATTTTAATTAGTAATAAATGTATGAAGTCATATGTTAAGAGTGTTGGATATCCGACATAGTCATTTCGGGCATACACGGTGTCTCATAAATACATGTCCATATTTGAGGAGCTGAGTGTACACATTAAATAAGAGAAAAATGTCCTATGAACATATACCTTACATACCTTACGTTTAGAGTTATAGATAAAATAAAAAAAATGTTCAAAAGCGTTCGCCACGTTTCTCAATGCATTACCGTATATAATGACTAAATAAAATATTCAAATGGAAGTATAATCTTAAAACAAAATATTAATAAATTTAAATATTACATTATACATTACAAACGTGTATTCATCAATGTATTGAAAAGGTAAACAAAATATGTGAGTAGACGATTTCTAGGAAGAATGATTTCTATATTGTTCGTAAACTATTTTAGATTACTTACTTTATCTTATTTTTGTTAAATACTTTACATTGTGATTAACTAAGTTTACAGATAGATTATGTATTATAATAATCTTATTTTAAATAACCCGCGCGCTCTATCGAGCAATGGTTGAATATTCTATGAGCAACAACTCACAGTTAAGGTACTCTTAAAATAACCACGGAATACATAACAAATGAATAGACTTGAGCGACATCTTGGTATACTTGGCGGTCAATGATAGAACGTACTAACCGAACTAATGTAAACCACCTTTATTAACGAACATTTATGCGTCGGCTCGCTCCATGTGTTTTTGTGAACAACATTTTCAAGGCATTACAAAGTTGTATTGAGCATTTACGTTGCACATAATTTATGGTGCATATTTTTGCACATTTTCTGTCAGCTTATATTAATACTTAAACTTCGTAATAGTACAAACGCTTGTGTATTTTGTGATTTTTGCTTATTTCTAGCAATTGAAAGTTTTCGATGATGTCAAAGTTTTTATTGTTCCTGTGCTTTACTGCGGTTCACGTCCTGGGTATGAATTTTGAGATACATATTTGCAAATTTTCTTTTTTATGTACAAATGGAAATGGGAAATTATATCATAAAACGATATTTTTAATTTATACTTTCTTTTGTAAATATCTAACACATTTACATTGAAATATCTCTTTGTAAGTGTATTTTTAAAGATTTAATACTTTAATTCCTATTTTTTCATCATTACTTTTAATTGTTCTGTTAGGGAGTTTGATGAATGTTAAACACGCCAACGGAACTGTATCAAATCTTATAACACTATATTTAAAATTAATAAACTGATTATATGATTTAAATATTTAAATTAATTGACCAGTTATAGTAAATTACTGTTTATTTTCTAAATAAAAGTTTAACCTTTAGAGTTCTAGAAAGCTATAATGATGACTTCAGGTAGTAGTTGTTTAACGGTTATTTGATATTTAAACGTAATAATTTAAGAATAACAATATTAAATTTAGCAAGAACAGTTTAATATTCAATAATAGTATGAAATAATATTTAATGTTTTAAATAAAAGAGAGGAATAACTCTAAAAAGAATAAAAATTCTAAAATAGTAATAAAAAGAATGAAGCAGTAAAAGCAACTTCAAAAGCTCTTATGAGCCCTTTATCTGTTAAATTAACAAATTTTTTATTTTTGTTCTTTAAAAATCAGAAAGCTACTCTAGTAGCTTAAGTCTTGGCAAAAGCTTTACATATGAGCATATATGCATACATTAGGTTTATATAAATGTTCTCACTGCTTATTATAAAGAACTGGTGTTTATTTTGTATTATATTTATAATTAATGATTATTAGAATATTTTTTTGTGCTTTTGATGACATTTTAACACATATGTGGTAACAATTGAGTAGCATTGATTTATAATAAACAATAAGAATTTTTACATAGATACAAATATACTAATTTTTGGAATAAATTTACTGATATATAATATTTGCAGATCTCTAAAGGTTAAATACTGATTGGATAACAATATTAAGATGTAACATTTCTAATTATTTTTGTGCAGTTTACTATTTATTTTTTATATTATTGTTTTTAAATATAACAATTTTATGAATTATGTTTAATCAGAAATAAAAGTTTCAATGGTTTAAATTTATTTAAGGTTGGAAATTATTCTTGTACGTAGTTATTAATAATCTAAGATTAAAATATTAGTTAAATAAAACAATTTAGTTATTACCAGCAGTACATATTACATGTTTTATGAAAAAAATTCTGTTTAATAAATAAATTTTTCTTATTTTTTTATAATTTCTAATACTGTTATTATAAAAAAATACATTTATCATTTGTACATAAAATTATTAAATTTACTATAAGGAGATAACTTTAATATGAATATTATTACATATTGATTTTTATTGAAGCATTGGTTTTTCTGAAAATAATATATTTGTAGGTGAGATGCTTAATTGCTTGTATGTATAGTTTATCTAAAAATATAGTATGGTTGTAAATTATTGTATTAACCATTGCCTTGTTTGAAAGTGTAACTCTTTGTGGATGGCACGAAGTAAAAAACTAATAGGAGAAAATTTATATTTTTTGTTTTTGCAACAGAATCTGAAATTTGATTTCTTCATTTTGACTTTTTAAATCTGTGTACTTCCATCATTCGACTGTTTTTATGACCATGTTGTATTTCTAGATAAGTTATTTTACGTTAAGGTGTATTTAAAAATTGCCTATTATATATGTTAATCATTGTACTAATATTTAAGAGATTGATTTAAAAATTATATTTAACTAAGCTGAAATAGATAATGAAAATATAAATAATTAAGAAGTGTATTATCATAGATGGCATAGAATACTTTGATAAGTGGTCATGATTTTTTGAGCTTCAATCATTTTTTGTGTAATTAATTTTAAATGTATGAACATTGCAGTTCATTTTTTTAATAGTAGACCTAGCAAGACATGGTACAAAGCTATGATTTTGATATTTGGATAAACTTTTATGCAATGATAGAGTTTAAAATACTGAAACTGTTATTTAGTTCTTAGTCTCAAAGCAGACAATTAATAATTTACATGGTATTTAAGATTACATTAACAATCTTCCTTTACGTTTTGAAGTATGGGTATGTTTATCAGAAGTGAATGTGTGACTCTGATAAGGTTTTAAGTTACTGGTATTTTTTTTTGGCATGTTCCTTTTGTCTTTTTTTCTTTCTTATTGAAGAAGTTGTTCAAAGATATCTTTTACACTTTTTTTTTTATAATTTTTATGATACATATGTAGCCTAGTATTTATAACTATCCTTTAAGTATTTAAGTGCTTTAAGTACTTATTCTTTTCATTGTAAAATCTATGTAATATGTATAAATATATTGTGGATTTTTATGCATTTAAGAAAAATTGAAGTATACAAAAAGATACAAAATGAATATAGTATACAAAAATATACTGCAAGTGAAGTATATTTTTATACCATTATGGTATTTAGGGGAAGAAAGAAATTTTTATATAAAACCCATTTTTTCAGTTATGTTTACTTAAATTTGAATTTGCATAAAAATCTATAGTGTAGTAGTAACATATGCAAAATTGGAATTTATTTCTATATGTAAGATATTTAGTTAGTAAATTATAAATTCTACAGAAGATAAACTTCTAAATATACATTGCATTAAATATATTCTAGAATGCATTCAAAACTCAAGAATTAAAATTTTGTCCATTATTAATATTTTTAATGTCATAAAATGATCTTATTGTGATATGACTTTCTGTTTGCAATAGGATGCTAAGTTCATATGAAATTGTCAACTAAATATGTTGTTTCTTAGATTGGAATATCATTATAAATAAGACTATATATAAATATTTCAAAATATTAAGTAATTGAAGAAATTGTTTATCCAATCTGCTACAAAATAAAAGCTTATCAGCTCAGATGAGGTATAAGAAAGATATAAAGTTGTGAGATCTGATTCAAATATTGACCATGCAAAGAATATAAAGGTTTTGTTATGTCCTTTAGGAATTAGAGCAGTGACTTTACGAATTAAAGTTAATTCAACTACTGAATTTGACAAGGTTAATAAATATAAAAGGTCTTTTCCATTGTTACATCCCCTTAGAAATATACATATATTGTATATTAGATTGCATATTTAAACTCTAACTGTTTTTTAATGTTACCTTTATTTTGTGAATGTCATAATTTAAAGATTTAATAATTTGAAGATTCTGTTTGTATACCTGCATATTGACATGCTGCAACACAATATTTATTCTTCTGTTTCCATAGTAATTATTCAAATAGAAGCTGATATTTATACTTTCAGTATTATCAGTCTTTTGAAGTAATAATTCAGTATATTGAAGTATGGAATTTTTAGTTTCTATAGATTTATTCTCTTTGTATTTCAGTCCAAAAAAAGAATGTTCTACATGATTAGTATGGAGATCCATTACTGTAAAAGTCTAATGATTCCTCTTTTTTGTAACAAAATGATGAGATCAAGCCTTTGAGTAGTAACATAACTACCTGTGAATTATATACATCAACATTAGGTTTCTTTTAATTAACATTCTTCTCTTTATGTGGCATTTATATAAGGTGGTTCAGTTGACTTTCATATCTTGGTAACATCTAAAGTATGCATTACATGAAAAGATATTGTATGTAAAAGTTGCATGGTTTATACAAATACATTATACATTGAATATATTTCTTTTATACATGGTGGCGTTCCAGAGATTTGAAGGTTAACTTTGTTTATTTAACCCAGATTAGACTGAATTTTTTTTTGTTTAATTTTATCTTAATATTTTAATAAAATGCTTATACATTTTGTATATGACTAAAATAACATGTGTGACAAGGTTTTATATTTTTAAGTTAATTTGGTTTTGAGAAGTAGTCCATCCTTCTGAAAGGACGTTAGTTTTATATTTAGACATTATAACACTATATTAAAAAGAATTTTCGCGAGCTTGCAGAAATCCCTCCGAAAAGACGTCGGTCTTAACTCGGTTAAATGAACTGTTATATTTTGTATACCAAAATATAGAAGAATATTGAATTTCGAATAAAAAAGTATTGATCCTTATTAGCTCTAAACCTAAGGAAAAATTTTAATTAATTTCTTAAAAATTTATTTTATATAATATCGAATTGTAGATTCAAAGGACTGACAAATTTTTGCATTTTTTTCAAGTATCCATTGAGATGCCTGATCTTATTGAGGATATATTTCGGCATATTTCAGCTATTTTTGCACTTGTATGGTGCTGTCCATAAATTAAAAGTATATCTATCTTTTCCCTATTTTTAAACTTCATTTTTTCTTTCATCTTGCTGATAATAACTTAAATATTGAATCACAAACACGATAGGTGATTGCAGATCGTGATAGACGTTGTCATGTTGATAAACATTGTTTTATAAACATCGCTGCCTTGCAGAAATCCGTCAGACCGTTTAATCTTCAACTTGATGTTACGCGAAGTAAATTTTCAACGAATGAAACAAAATTGATGGTTAACTGTTAGACTTAAAGCTAATGAAGTTAATACTTTTTTACCGAAAATTCGATATTTTTCTATACTTTTGTATAAAATAAATATTATATTAAAAAAAAAAGAAAAAATACATGCATGTACTCCTTTAAGTCATGCAACTTTTGTATACAGAATTTTTTCATGTAATGTTAATTAAATTTTAACCCTTTGCACTCGAGTCGTCCAGAAATACTGATTTCAAAATTTTCCAAGTGCAAAATATTTATTAAAATTCGCTCACATTAACCTTCATTTAGTTTAGCTAACCCTTAAATGCATGATTTTTTCTTACACCTTGAAAAAAATATATTATGTAGACATGCTAATGCAGGGAAAAATAAAGGAAAAATTTTTTTAATAATTTTTTTGTAGTAATTTATTAAAAAACCTTCTGTTGTGATGTAGGTTTACAACATTTTAAAATCGACGAAATTAGAAAAAATACAAATGCATTATCTCAAAGCAAAATAACTATACTGAACAAAATATATTAATGCATATAAAAATTATTTTTGTACGTAATTACCTTTGAAAATTAAATAGTTTACAACAAAACAACAATGCAATTTACACCTATTTCAGATTTCCGTTAGCCTTCGATTTGTCAATGTCAAGTTCACATTTGACAGTCTTGAAAGAAAAAAATGTGTTGCCACTCGATAAAATATATCATGTAGATAGTGATAATTTTACAATAGTATGCAGTAAGCGAATACTAATGACTTTGAGGCCGTTTGAATGGTATATTGTAGTATTACGACGATATACATTTAAGAGTTAAGTAATATACTAAAATTTACGTATATGATTATGTAACCCCGTATGTCTGAAAATTTGCGAAACTATCATTTAGAGACTGACAGTCACCTCTAGAGTGCAAAGGGTTAAATACACTGCGCCCAATCTCCGTTCTGCTTTATTACATCCACATCCATCGTTGATAATTGAATAATAGAAATACATACGTATCGATTACATGTATTTTATATGTTCTATATGCATATACTTTATTTTATGCATTTTATTTTTGTTATTACATTGCATTAGGAATTTTTTGGCTTTATATGTAGGTATAACCCGTCATCCAGCGCTACCGTGGCCCTGAGTGTGCCGGATAATCAAAATTCTAGTATATTTTATAAATAAATTACAAAAAAAAAGAATGAAAGTTCCATCCATAAGTACTTCAATAAAATCTCTTTTACAAATACGCACAGCATTTCTCGTTAAATGTTCGAGTTTTTCCGCAGATAAATGTTCAAAATTCATGCAGATGAATAATAGAGATCTGTGATAGGATTCTCAGTTAAGGAACTCAGTAGAAAACAGGCACATATCACAATTATAATTTTAACCCTTTGAACTCGAAGTTTTTTTTCATTCATATTACCAGCAACTCGAAGCAATTTCAATGGAAAGATCATATTTACATATAAGTAAATGACATGCTCATTAAAAGAAAAGTCATTGTTGTATGTTATTGTTTTCTTAATTACTTCAGGATAGAAATATTATAATACATAAAAAAACAAAAAAATTATAAAATTATTACATTTTATAATCCGCGAACTGCGACCATCTTTTATCACCAAGAGTGGAATATTCTATGCACAATAATTTTTACGATTTGTCTTTGTCCTTATGTTATGATCAGAGAATTATTTGCATTGTCTCCATAGCGGAGCCCTCGAGTTTGAAGACAAATTTTAACCCTTTGCACTCGAATTTAATATGACCATGAATTACCGCCAACTCGGAATTTATTTTTTTATTCAATCAAAACAAAACTTTTCCGATACGTTATTAGCATACTTAGCTGTAACATTTCATGAATATAATTTAAAAAAATGAAAATTCCACGGTAAAACTTGTGATGTCGCATATGTTGAGACATACGAGTGCAAAGGGTTAAAAATGGCTCTGCTCCGGAGCCCTCGAGTGCAAAGGGTTAAAAGGAGAGCACGTTGAAAGAAATTGTGATTTTCAAAGAAAATGCAGTGTGGAATCATATTTATTTTAAGTGATATATAAAATAGGTAGTAAATGATGTTTGCTATTAAATTTTTACTGCAACATTTTTTTTATTATATTTTTTATGTAATGAATTATCAATTTCTTTTCAATTTAATTTTTTGTCTATCTTCGTATTTCAACCTCCTTTATTGCTATCACAACGTAATTTTTTATAAAATGAAATATACACTGGAGGGATAAATTACAATAGAATCCTTGAATATCCTTGAATTTTTCAACTTTTATTTTGTGTCCATTAAAATATTGAATGGGTATTATGCTTCTTCTAAGATTGAAAGGGTAGCCAAGTCCATTTCGAAAACCAAGTTTTACTAGTATCTTTTTTTCTTCGTGTGTATATTTGATCTACATAGAATATACCTGAGGAGATTAAGTGGTATTGTGCCTCCTTTTTATTAGGTAGTTGAATGTTACTAACGTCATATAATTTGTACATGATTCTATTCAATGACTAATGCATGATTTGACAATAAGAAGTTATGGAATGGGATTAAAGACCATACAATGCCGGACCTAAGGATTTTGAATTATTATACCTTAATGGAAAGTAATCATAGAATAATTCTCCTGAAATTATTTTAAAGATTGAAGCTTCTATTTTCATGTTTTTAAATTGAACTTTATTGAAGATCCTCTAATACTAAAAAGTGAGTAAACAAATGAAAGTAGTCTTGCCCTAAAAATTTGTTCAAATTCAAATGGCTCTCAAAAGTTTAAAAAATTTGTTAAGAAAGTAAAATTACCATGATTTTGAAGATCAAAATTTCCTCTTTATAGTGATCCCTTCAAAAGTTGATGTACGATCTTTTTTGCCGTTTTATGTCACTCTGAATGAGGAAACACGAAACCTCATTCAGAATGGAATTAAATGGTAACAAAAAATCGTAAAGCAATTTTTAAGATGAGCGCAAAGAGGAAGTTTTAATTTTTAAATTCATGGCAATTTTAGTTGTTTAAAAAAACACACGCTGGAGGAGTTGTTAACCACATTGATTGGAATAATGTTTCTTTCACGTGATAACCACTTCAGGTCAAAAGTGGATTGCGTCTTCCACTTGTACTGTGACGATTTTAATTTGATAATAGTTTTAGGTATCTTTTACAGTGATTATCAGTTGTCACTGAAATCTGAAATTACTTCACTTGTAACTAGACCAGACCATCGTAAAAAAATCTTTCGTTACGTAAATAATAGCCTTCCATATTGATATTCTTTTCAAATTAATTTAAATAATATTTATAGATCTAGAATTTACATCCTACACAATGTAAACGATTAATTCTAAATACTAAAACGTATGGTTTTATACTTTCATAACTAAAAAAAAAAAAAAAACAATAAAAATTTCATATTATTATTTTTTGAAGATATTCTTCGATTAACCTGTTGCCGCAAATGACGTCTATAGCCGTCCGATCTTTGGCGATATGTAGGCAAATGACGGCTATAGTCGTCTTGCACATTTTAATCGATAAAAAAAAGAATAGTGTCAGTACGAAGTGTACTAACACATACGTTTGTTAATTATTGAGTAACACATCTAGAAAAAAAAGTTATAACATGCCAGACAGCATATTAATTGTCTTTTTATGCGGTTATTATTATACTATTTTATAAGCAAAATAACTTACAAATGATAATTTTGTTTCAAACTGATTTTCTTGTTTTAAGATTAAACCTATTTACTCTCTTTTATTCATAGGAATCATTTTGAATTAGTAAAGCAAATGCTGTATAGCCGTCGAGAGTTCTTTTGGAAAAACTGTAGTCAAATGTTATAATTTTCATTTCCAAACATACAACTTACACTTGATTCCATCTGGTAGTCATAAACAATTGAAAAAAGAAATGTGTTTCTGAGCACGATCATCAAATTAAAAGCGTGCGGCAACGGGTTAATTACTGAAAAATTAAATAGACGCTTATGGCACTCGTATTAGACGATTAAATTCCAATCTAATAAGGAGACCTCGCATCTGTGGAGTCGCTGATTTTATCCAATTTTTTTTGGCGATTCTAGAGTAAAATTAAGTAGACACGTATCCAAGCTTTATTGTCCATGCTCATTATTTATAAATTATATTATATTTAACATCTAATCTTTAGATTTCTCTTATATGGAGTTTCGTCAAATCATCGTAACAACAGCGTTGGCGATTGCGAATAGTAATCAGTAATCGATTGATGACGATTTCAAGATTTATGTGATTAAATTTTTTGAACAGCTCGACACGTTACCCGGTAGAAATGAAGTTTCAAAGAGGCTGTAAAAAATATTGCTATTTGTTTCGTTTCTTCTTTGAAGCAAATGTCCTGTTGGATATTTTTTCCATTAGATGTCTGTTTCATCGACGTTAAAAGCTTGATGAGATGTACGTATGTCTATATTGTTCGATAATTGGTTGTAATTCATTCGAAAATACTTTAGCAGCATTACTATCGGCCGATGCACTTTCTCGCTGTATCTTTATATTGTACAATGAGAAACGTTTTTTTTAAACCAGTTGAATTAATCATTATTCATAATAAAGTCAGGGCTATTGATTCTTCATTTTTTTTTACGTGCTTGAAGATGTCTAAAGCTTTTTGCTTAATAGTATTAGAGTTTAATGGAATTCGTTTTCCCAAGGTATCTTCAGTCTAGATACTAAAAGCTTTTTCAGTGTTTTAATAACCGGTACTCTGGAACGAATTATCATACTTACAGAAATTGAATATTTTGCAGAAACAATTTATTTTTTATTATTATGCAGGTTGTCGCTTCATTTAAATTCCTTTTTGAGTCAATCCAAAATTTATATTTTCAGTTCTAGAGAAAATGAAATAAGTCTTCTGTAAGGTGTTCTTTTTATTATTGTTGGATATTTTGTTAGTAAATGTTAAAAATTTAATTTATGAAAAAAAGAAATATTAATACATCCTATAAAAATATCCATTAGCAATTTATTTTTTTCTTATTATGCAGGTTGTCGCTTCATTTATATTCCTCTTTGAATCAATCTAAAAATTATATTTTCAGTCCTAGAGAAAATGAAATAAGTCTTCTGTAAGGTGTTCTTTTTATTATTCTTGGATATTTTGTTAGTAAATGTTTAAAATTTAATTTATGAAACAAAGAAATATTAATACATCCTTTAAAAATATCCGTTAGCAATTGATACTTTCGGAAATGTTTATCACTATATTTATCAATCATTGATATACACATTTACTTATCACAAATGATATTTTGTCACATTCTGCAATTAATTTATTACTGAATATTGTTAAGCATATATTATAACCTGCGCTTTAGAGTTTTATATTATTCTTTGTTTCTACATTTCGCTGCTGTACTGATTGCAACACGTTGCGACAGTTCAACGCGATCACGGATCATGTGTCTCAGGGTCGCCAACCTAGCGACGTTTCGTTAACCGTTACTGACAGTAGCATATAAATAAGTACAGTGGCTCCAAAAAGTATTCGTACACTGTATTATAAGGAAATTCATCTACCTCTGAAATTCTGATTTCAATGAAACTTTATGTGTGTACTGAGCATGGTGTGTCCTGCGTGGAGCAATTTTTTTGGCGGCAAAATATTTTTTAAAGTGGCTGATAACGAATCTCAAAGTTTCGGCGATTTTTCACGCTTTGAATACAAACTTTTCTTTGTTCCATTTTCATGACAGGGTGATAGAGTATTAGAAATTAAACATTTTCTAATTGGAAGGTTTTGCTTCATCAAGTACCACTACAAAGATATCTTTTAATCCTTTGCACTCGAGAGGTGATCGTTAGTCGTTTAATGATACTAACTTCAAAAATTTTCAAATTCGAAATATTTACTAGTGATTCAAGTATATTAAACTTCATTTAGTTTAATTAAGTCGTATATTAAAATTTACATATATGACTATTTAACGTCCGGGTCTGAAATAAAGTCTGAAAATTTGTGAAACTATCATATGCTAGGATTACGATGTCCCATGAGAGGGGACAGCCGAGTGCAAAGGGTTAACACGTTGCCGCAAATGACGTCTATAGCCGTCCAATCTTTGACGATATGTAGGCAAATGACAGCTATAGCCGTTGTGCACATTTTAATCAATAAAAAAAATAATAGCGTTAGTACGAAGTGTACTAGCACATACACTCGTTAATTATTTAGTAACACATCTAGAAAAAAAATTATAGCATGCCAGACAGCCCTACCGCTTCGGGACATTTGGGTATTTAGAAACAAATGACGGCTATAACAGTCGTTCACGACGAATCCTATCATTTATAATGCTTTCTTATATGTATTAATTTGTTTCCTGAATTAATTTTTATTTCATTTTTACTATTTTATAAGCAAAATAAATTACAAATGATAATTTTGTTTCACATTGATTTTCTTGTGTTAAGTTTACACCTATTAACTCACATTTATTCATAGGAATCATTTTGAATTAGTAAAGCAAATGCCGTATAGTTGTCATGGCGGTCATAGTCGTCATTTGCTCTGGGAAGAGAAAAAAATGACATAATGGGCAAATGACGGTTATAGCCGTCGAAAGTTTTTTTTGGGAAAAGCTGTGGCCAAATGTGATCATTTTCACTTTCAAACATACCAATTACACTCAATTTCATCTGGCAGTTATAAGCAATCGAAAAAAAAAAATGTGTTTCTAAGGGCGATCGTCAATTTAAAAATGTGCGGCAACGTGTTAAAGATGAGAGAAAACTCAGAAACTTCAACGCTGGTTTCACCCCTTTAAAATGGCATTTAGATGAAAAGAAGAGATTAATACATACGTATAGTATTATGATTTACATACCTACAAAGTTTTATTAAATACTTCTATCAGATTTAGAATTTCAGGGTTAAACGAATTTATTTGTGACATAGTGTACGAATACTTTTTGGAGTCACTTTATTTACAAATGATTGGAAATTACTTTGAACACTTAACACAGTAATTTTCGAAGCAGAATAGGTTTATTTACATACCTGTTCAGAAATAGATGTTTTGGTAAAAAAGACTCGAAAGGTTAAGCGCCGTGGAGTCAATCACAGTCCGCTTTCCAGAAAGCAACATATAGCCTTCCCCAATCCGTGGCCAGATTCTTCAGGACAAAGGTCCTATATTTTAGGCGACGTGACGCAACGTCTGGCTGCCTGCCATTTCTAGACTTTCCCACGTATACGATAAACAATAGCTCCCTGGACGTCTGATGGCTACGTGCCCTCGAGGCACTAATCATCGAGAGGCGTCTTGGGGGTTTCATTCATACTTTCCAACATACTTTCTAACCAGGCACACACCAGATACTCAGTCATAAATCGTTCAATAATCAAAATTATGGTTTAAGTTGTGGTGACATGGAACCCCTGCGGGTGTTCTATGGGGATGCATCAAACGCTTTACTACGGGGCCTGAACGTCGGCACGTCCTTTGGCCCAAATGGCCAGCCGACCTTCATCACCACGGGTGTTTGATTGTAGCCTCATTAGAATCCAAAAAACACTCGCAGAGTCCTTTCCACGTCTCCACATTTTCCCCCTTTTAACGCGTCCAGGGAATATAAATACAGAACTTTCCTGGGCGTGACAACACAGTTAAACAGTCGATCTATCGCAGTCAACCTATCACAGTCAATCTATCATTCAGTCATAACATATAAACGTGTAACAAACCACAAATAAAGACACCTACAAAGTATTTTCGACAACCACCCAAAAATATGTGGTCGTTAACACGTTGAATAAGAATAATATTCACTGCCATAATTCTTGAACACTTTCACGTCCGCACGGTTCACAAAAATTTTCTTCTCTGTCGCCGGAACTTTTTGCAAAGTTGTTCATTAACCCTTTTAGTGCCAGCGGTCCTTATGTAAAAACTGCCACGGGCCGACAGATCGGCCGATTCAATTCAGAAACCAAGAATTTTTACCCAAATCACATAAACATTTGACCTAAGATATCTACAAACATTCCGCCACATTCGATCACGCAAGATACCAATAAACATTCAGCCACATTCGATCACGCAAGATATCTCCCAACATCCGAGTACGCGAGATATCTACCAACATCCGATTACACGAGATATATATATAAGCATTTTTACCGCACGCGGACAGATCCTTGTAAGCATCCGACCAGGTCACTCGCCCGCAGACCCTTGATCGCAGCACTAGTATCAATTAAATTTAATAAGTAGAGAAAAAAAGTGTTGTCAATTATTTAACCCAGCCATTAGAAGATACAAGTTGCGTTGGGTATCAATACGCCCAAACAATTAGTATCCACCAATAATAATAAAATCATAACACATATAAAGTACGGTAATCATAAAAGATTTAGTACTTGAGCTCGAAAAACCGATAAAGAAATATTAAAAAAATCAATTGCAGAACTATATTGGTTTGCCATTGTAGTAATTCTCGAAATTAGATCGCAATAAAGATGTAAAACGTCTCGGTAAAAATGTGCGAGGATGCCTAATTGATATAGATGGAGCATAGAAATTAATTAAGTACAGAATATGAAGGCAACTAATTTTCTCATTGATGATATTGAAAAGAAGGACCGCATCAGATAATGACCTTCTAGATTCAACAGATTTTAGGCCAGCTTCGGACATTATCCACCCGTAGTCATGATCAGTGACTAGCATGGAAGAATCAATTTTGAAAGCATCAAATCTCAGGAAGCTATGCTGTACCCTCTCAATAAAATGTTTATACATTAATTGATGGGGAGATCAATGTGGTATACAGTATATATTAGGTCGAGTCATAAGTAACATCCGCTTTTTTATCAGACATTTATTTTGCTCTCAATAAATAACAAAATTATATTAATTTATTTTGTATTCACCAGTATTATATATAACCTTCTCCCATCTTCCTGGCAGTTTATCAATTCCTTCCTTGTAAAATGTGATTGGTTTGGACTGGAAGAAATTTTTGACAGCCTGTCTGACTTGCTCTTCAGAATTGAAGGTTTTTCCATCCAAAAAGTTTTATAAAGGACAGAAAATGTGATAGTCTGTTGGGTCAAGATCCGGGGAGTAAGGTGGATGTGGTAAAACAGACCATACAAGCTGAAGAATCTTTTCTTGAGTCTCCCTTGCTGTATGTGGTCGCGCACTGTCGTGTAAAAGAATGACGTTTTTACGATTGACGAGTGCAGGACGTTTTTCATGGAGATTCTCTTGCACTCTTTGCAACTACTGAACGTATCTATCTGCAGTAATCGTTAAATTTGACTTCAACAACTCGAGGTGAATTATTCCGTAACAATCCCACCATACACACAGTAAAATCTTTTGCCATGAATATTTGCTTTCGGATCTGACAGGGGTGGTTGATCCTTATCAAGCCACTTTCTTTTGTGAACTATATCCTCATAGGTAACCCATTTTTCATCGCCTGTTACAATCTTGTTTAAAAAGGCTTAACTTTTACTCGTGAGAACAGACTTGTGGCGATTAACATGCGATCTTCTTTATTCCGTTCACTGAGATTGTGAGCTACCCATACTCCCCACTTGCTGACTTTCCCCAATTTCTTCAGGTGACGGTTAACAGTTGATTGTGATGTATTCAACCTTTCTGCTATACTTGTTATTGATTGACGTGGTTTTGCTCCAATATTGCTTTTAAAAGATTGTCGTCAAAGTCGGAAGGACGTCCCGCCCTCGGCTCATCTTTTAAGGTCGTATCTCCAGAACGGAATTTTATAAACCAATTTCTAACTGCCCGATCAGTTATTAGTCTTCACCATATACACTGCATATTTTTTCAGCTGTCGCCTTAACACTATTGCGTTGTTTGAACTCCCAATGCATTACATGACGAATATGTACTTTTTAACTCTCCATTTCAGAGATTAAAAAAAAACAGTTTAACGTAACGTGTATCACACAGAACAGTTTATAAGAGACTAACTAAAGCCTCGTCTATATAGTGAAAACAAAAACTTTTTGTCATGGTAACTCATAGCGGGTAAATACGAACAATAGATTCTACTTAGCTGCATCGGAAGTTACTTATGACTCAACCTAATAGTATATGTTTATATTAAGCAAATGAATAAATATTAGTAAGACAATTGTTCGTTTTATAAAATAACGTCGACTTTTTTGATCCATTAGTTTAACAACGAGACATAGTCTGTGTTTGACGACTATATCCGTCATCCCTTGATTTTAGCGACACACGTATAGGTGCGCGTTCCCAAAAGAGCGCGCCACAGCTGACTGGTTAAAGGGTACGCTTAAAAAAAATTAATACAAAAGTTAATGTAAATATACTTGGGTTTTTAGTATCATTATCTTAATCATGCGAATTTCAATAATTCAATTAAAAGTAATTTTGCAAGTAGCAGTTTAGCCATGTAGACCAAGATCACAGATAACGCCGAGATTTGCCTCGATTCAGCAGTTCTAGGAATTACTGAGGATAGATTGCGGTCATATAAGCAGATAAATGTTTGGTCATATATCTGGGCTCTGCTGCACGTACAACGGAAGTATATAGAATCACTTCCACTCGTATTCATACACTACATAAGTGTTTTAACATAAATGAAAGAAGTCATATTTTATTGAGACTTTAGATTACACCCGTATTAACCCTCCATGGGTCGGTATAACTTTCAGGTCACATGCTAATTTATTGACATTTTAACAAATAATCTGTTTTTTTCATGAGCTGGAGTATACATATTAATTATATAATGTTCTGTAATGTAAAATTGTTTAAACTGGCAAAATTTTTTCAACTGTATATATAGAATTATAATTGTTGATTTTCCGTTTCCTCAGTTTTTTTATATTTGAAACAAAAATGCGGCCCATAGAGGGTTAACCCTAGATCCATAAACATTCGTCTCACAGACGGCGCAAAATACGTAAACAGTTGTAACTTTTAAAGTGTAGGAGGTAGAAAGATAAACTTCGATCGCTTAGAATAACTGTTGTGTTCATTTTCATTTCAGAAAATTAATGATTAATACGCAACTTTTGAGATTTAAAGTGTGTTTTATTACTGCTTGTATTCTATAAAACAAAAATCATCAATATATGTTCATCTGACAGACGAATGTTTATGAATAGTGTATCTCCCACGCATGTTTATGAATTCAGGATTAATTCAAACTAAACTCAGTTTGTTCAACGATTCTCTAATGACGGTTACAGATGAGTTATACTTATAGGAAATGAAAACGAAACAAATGAAGTAGTTAGAAACGCAGGAAGTTAGAATGTTTTCAAATAATACAAAGTCCATCGTTGTTAGATCTAAATTGAATTAAACTCTAACATATTTCTTATTAATAACTTTTATTTATTTCTATCAAATATCCAGTATTACGCTAGATCTTTTTTATCTACAAAACAGTTTTCGTTTTCTGATATTAAAAACATTAAAAAAGAAAATACTAGCCATAAAAGCTGTCTTTCACAATCACTCATATTCGTACATATAAAATGAAACGTTTGCATTTGTAGGCAATTTACTAATGAATGGAGCCTTTGTGTAGGGGAGAGCGGCAAAGAATAACAAATGCCGATTGCCATTGCTTTCTTTAGGCGACCGAGGATTAGGCTTCGAGGTGTCGCCGTGTTATTTTTTCGGGTCCGCGTTATCTTCCGGTGCCGTTTTAAACAACGCCTGCGTTGTAGGGATAAACAGTCGCGGCCGTAAACCTGATCCCCGAAGAAAATGTGGACGGCCGATATCCTAGATGTAAACGCGTGGGGATATCGAAGGCGGGCATTTTTCCGAAGGTCCTGATTGGTAAGTACAGGAACCGCCTATCAGGCCCGAGGCGAATAAATAGGAAGCCTCGCGATAATTAGGGTTAATTCGTCAGTTCGTTAAGAATTCGTTAGTTCGTTCATAGAGAGAGTATATAGTTCGTTTAGAGTTCATTATTATAAGTCGTTGCACTAGCTCGTAATTTAGATAAAAGCCCATCGGCCAATAAAATAATTTCCTACACGTTACAAAATTCGATGAACTAATAATATCTAATTTCATGACCTTTGTGTTTAAAAATTTCCATCAATCGTTTCGGCATGGATTTAACTAATTTTTCTGTTACATCACTAGTAATATTTTTCTATTCGATTTTTATATATTTAATTATTAATAAAAAACTGTTTTGCATGTAACAGTAGTTCACTATACTACTGAATATTCGATAAAAATAAATGAAAGTTATTAATAAGAAATATGATTCTTCACATTTATATCAATAACGTCAAAAATTCATAACGTCCATATAGTGTGCGAATACAAGTGGGAATAACTGTATATTTTTATTATTCGTACTGTAATGCTACAGAAGCATGTTTTTGTACGGTACAATTTAATTTCAGCTCGTTAAACGAGTCGAAAATGGGTTAAGGAGAATGATTCTAGAAGGATAAATAAAATAAAAATTAAGAGCCGTAAAAGCAATTAAAGGAATATTTATTTTACTTCCAAAGCAAAATTAAACCTAAGCGAATTTGACTCGCTATTTATTGCATGAGTGCTCAGGCAATGGCACTTAAAAATACAATAACGCTTGATGAGATAACTGCGATATCGGTCTGTTCATTTGTTTATGAACATGAGATTATCGCCGCGGTGCTTCGGTGATGACATTATATACTAGAGGATCAATTTCTACATGCAAAGCTCGTATCAGATGATCAATATATATATTAGGTATGTAAATTAACCCTTTGCACTCGAGGCCTTTTTCGCTCGCGCTAACCAGCAACTCGAGACGGTTTCGGCCAAATTCGGGGAACACTTTACAAATACTTTAAAAACATTTATAAATAAAGAAACGTATACAAATAATAAAATTTCACCAGTTTATACATTTATATGTTGAAAACAACAAACTTTATTACATATTACACTCTGTAATTAGTTTTGGTATGATATTTTCTAAAGCAATGTCCTAGATGATTCCTAGGTTTGTCAGGACACGTATCGCAATAATACGTGATTTCTCGCCTACCTCCAGACGTGCTACGGTCAGAATAAATTTTGCAGTCCCTTTTTGGCCCTTTTAACATTATGTGGAGCTTCTCGTTAAGTCGGATTTCATCCGAATGTGATGTAGATGCTTGCTCTCGATGCTGGCGATACGGTCCTCCCAATTGTTCCACGAGTGTTTTGACATACCGCAGATGGTTCAGCGGCTTTTCCCCTTTTTTGATCTTTTCTTGTTTGTACAAAATGAACAAATTGATGAGGGAAATTTCCATACCCTCAAAAAAAGCTTCCGCCACCATTTGAGCGATTTTCGCAAAAAACAATATGTTGACGCATATTGGTCCGCCCGATCAACACCACCCATATATTTTATATAATTCAATACCACATCGGGTTTGTTCACCATGATTTCGACACCACCTCGAGTAATTCTTCTGACCGTCGTCATGTGGGTTTTTTTTTTTGAAAAATTAGGTCTTTTTATTTCTTTGGGCAATTCTTTCCTGTTTGTCAAAATTGTTCCTGTAAGATGGCAATTCAGTTTGAATAATTCTTGAGCTAATATATAACTAGTGTAGTAGCGGTCTGTGTAGATATGGTGCCCCTGAGCACCTGGAATTTTCTCCAACAACATTTGGAATAAGTGTACCGGCCGGGCGCTGTAACGGCGCCGCTCGAGTTGCCACTTCGAATCGGCCGGGCGCTGAATCGGCGCCGCTCGAGTGCAAAGGGTTAACTCGGTGCCTTTTTCGTGTGGAACCCACCTTCTTAACTTTTGAATTTTTCCTAACCGAAGTAAACGTTGCGATAAGAATTGATGGGTAACACCTGGTTGCAATGCAAGCCCTTGTTTAGTTTCTTCAAACGTTTTTCAAAAATTTTTTTAAAATTTCTTGCCTATCTTGGACGTGCTTATCCGATCTTTGAATCCATTCTTTGTACGTTTTATACAGTGGCTCCAAAAAGTATTTGTACACTATGTCACAAATAAATTCGTTTAACGCTGAAATTCTGAGTCTGATAGAAGATATTTGATAAAACTTTGTGGGTATGTAAATCGTAATAGTATACGTATGAATTAATATCTTCTTTTCATCTGAATGCCATTTTAAAGGGATGAAACCAGCGTTGAAGTCTCTGAGTTTTCTTTCATTTTTTAAAGATAACTTTGTAACGGTACTTGATGAAGCAAAACCTTTCAAATAGAAAATGTTTAATTTTTAATACTCTATCGCCCTGCCATAAAAAAAGAACAGAAAAGCTGGTATTCAAAGCTGAAACTTTGAGATTCGTTATCAGTCCCCTTAAAAGATATTTTGTCGCTAAAAAAATTGCTCCACGCTGGACACACCATGCTCTGTACATATGTAACGTTTCATTGAAGTCAGAATTTCAGGAGTAAATAAATTTCCTTATAATACAGTGTATGAATACTTTTTGGAGCCACTGTAATTCTAAAATACATCTACTAAGAAATAGGTATACATCGTACAGAATTTGAAATTTCAGACCTGAGAGAGAAATAGATTAGGGTAGTCCATCAATAAAAATCAACAAAAATTATTGGGAATAGTAATTGCTTTTACAGAGTTTGCTCATGAAATTCGAGACCCGTCAGGTAAACCTGGTGTTAATTAACGTTTTCACTATGGCAGTGCAGTCCGCCGAAGTTTCATTGAAATTAGAATTTCAGAAGTAGATGAATTTTCTTATAATTCAGTGTACGAATACTTTTTAGAGCTACTGTACGTCGTAGCATCATTACCAAAAGCGGAACAAACCGCTTCTTTCGCTTCAGAAGCATTTTTCTTCGGTTCAAAAGCAAAAAGAATAGTACAGTGCCTAAAATACTCCTTGTCGAACGCCAAATTGTTTATTGTTATTAGGTGAAATTATGCCGGGTTGTCATGATTGTTTTAACGTTCCTTAGAGTATAATTCTGCAACTTTCAAATCACCATAGGGCAGGAAAGGGATCTTAATTTGAATGTAAGTTACAAAGCGGTAAATGTAAAGGCATCGAATTAATTTGCATACCTAATTCATTCCTACAAATGAGTCCCAACAGAATTGTAAAATTCTTTTGAATTCCAAGGCAACGAGGACGTCGATAGTCTAGCTAAGTTGGCCACTGAAACACAAACGAAATATTAACGATCCCGATGCAGATCTAACCCGAACCTAACCCTTATAGTACAATGTTGCTATTTTCGAATCATCATAGAGCAGAAAAGTGATTTTAATTTGAATGGAAGTTATAAAGCGTTAACCCTTTGAGTGCGGAATACTCGCGGCCTATGTGGTCCGTAGACGGCGCGCGGCCAGCGCTGACGATCGCTGTGGACGGAATACTTTATCGCTAGACTGTCGTCTGTCGTCTGAAAAAGATCGTAATAAGTTATAGTAATTCTTTCGCGCAAGATTAAATGATTCAAGAGCGTTATTTTTTAGTATTAATTCTTTATTTGTTTACTGCCGTTGCTACAGAATGCATTTATATTTATCTCACACACGCGTAATGGTATTACTTCTGCGTAGGTGCTCGAAAAAATTGACAAACGCATATATGCATCCTTAGTCCATGCCGAACACTCACAGAAAACGCATTGTGTCCTTAGTCCACACCGATAGTTTTCGCCAGACGCATATATGCGTCCATAGAGCTTAAAGGGTTAAATGCGAAGGCACCGAATTTATTTGCACACATAATAAAATGATTTCTGAACCGAACCGAGCACTTGGAAAAGCGAGCAGTTCGAAGAAAAAGCAAGTAGAAATAAACCGAGTAGCTTAACCCTAGATCACTAACCCGTCGTAAAAATTACGATGCGTGGTCTAAGAATTTTGTGTTTGGGTAAGGAATTTTGTGTTTCGGTCTGCCTACCCGCCTGTTACGAATACCTTCCTAATTTGGATAGCCAGTGACCCGCAAACACTCATTGCGGAAGAACGCTTATTAGTTTGGAAGATATCACGCAATCGTCGTAAAAATTACAAAAGGTTTATGTCCATGCAACTTTTTTTCAAACTTGTGCATTTACTTATCTGTCAATTATTTTCAATTACTACTATATAAGCTGGTCTCAGCCAGGGAGTGTA
>JAOPTO010002029.1:0-71881 GCA_033822845.1 Tetrapedia diversipes | reverse complement strand
GTAGGAATGCGATCGAGCGGATGCGAGTTTGAGAAAGTCTGAAGAGTGCTTGAGTTGGGCGATTGTCGTGCGAACGCAGAATGTTTGGGCTCGAATGTTTCTAAGGCGTGAAAGATGAGAACTTCGGAAAACAGTGTGACTGAGAAATTTTGGGTGGTCGTGACCGAATGTGTAGAGTGAGAAAGGTTGACAATTAGAATGAAAGGAAACGAGTGTTTGGAAGAATATATGACGGGGAAAATGCGAGCGCGAGTCAGAAAGCTTTTGACTAACGTAGAAGAAAGGTTTGGTTGTGAACGTAGAAAGAGTGTTAAAGTTGCTAAGTTGTAAAGTCGTTTAAGTTGTTTTGTTGAATTGTTTTAAATATATTGTTATTAAGTTTTAATCGCTTCACTTTTATTTTTCGCACCTGAATTCCATCTTCCGTTATACATTTTATAGAACATTTCCTATAAATATGACGTGGATATAAAACCTGAAAGAGCAGTATTTTTTTCATTATAATAACATTTTATCGCGTAATGTTTCTTACATAGTCTTTAATATCTAATTTAATGATGCATCGCCCATAAATGGCTGAGTAATTATAGTATATACTACTTAAACTCACTCTTTTAACCACTTGCGCTATAAAGACGTGCCACACACGTCAAGATGCTTTTGTTCCAAAACTGTCAGCGACATGTATACCACATCGATAGGTATTTGTCGCAGAAACAAAAACGACGTGTCCGCCACGTCGGCTAACGGTTGAATCGTTCATTATTCGAGCTTCAGTTCTAGAGTGCATTACATCGCGTAGCATCATCGATATAAGGAAATATTTCAGAATCGATAGGGTATGTTGTACGGATTTTTTACACGAAAATTCTTTATGTAAGACCCTACCAACGCGCTAAGGCACTGGTTAAAGATTTGCGCTCGCAGACGCGGTGTGGCGTCAATGTAACGCCTTACCGCTCTTTATATCGTAGAGCGTGGCTCGGCTACCAAAAGTTAAATCGTAGCGCAAGTAAGCAGCTCCAATTTAAGTATACAATAAGCTATAAAGTACCCTTTTTCTAAAAAAAAAGCGTTAAAATAAGCAGTGCGTAATGATATTCTTAAAATAAAAACAATAAAAGCTCGCGTGTTATGAGTTTTCAATGTTGTTTATCCTTGAAACAAAGCACTCCATGAACAAATTTTATTCTATCGTTTTCTACATATTTTTGAATCTATCACTTCACCTGTAACTGCATACCTTCCTATCATTCTTAATACATATTTTTGTGAAGAAGCGAAATTTTTAACTCAAAAACAATACGCGTCACCGCAATTCCGCAACATTTCCCCCATCGCATAAGTTTGACTCGCCTCTAACAAAAGCTCGTGGTCCTCTTAATGACGCGAACGGTGGTTCACCAGTAACGAACAAACCTGGCCGCGAGCTTGAAGCGAATCGAGGAACGTATGAAACCGATGAGCGGTCGCAGAATGTTTCGCCGGACGCAACGGTGAAACCGTCAGGGTCGTGAATTATGTAATTACGCGGCGAAAGATAAACGCTGTTCGCGTTTCGCGATTGTCTATTGACAGTGACCAACAAAATTCCGCTGAAGCGGACAGAGCCGCATGCTTTGGTAATAGGGACGGCATTGTTGCTACTTCCTGACGCAACCAACCAGTTTACTGGTCACGTTTAACCATTTCAATGTGCGATTCTCGTGTCAAGTCACCGTTTACGGGAGTGTGCTAGCGTTCAGCATGCATTTGTCCCATAATTATTATTATTAATAGCGTTAATAATAAAATCGTTAGCATTAATTATACAATTGTTAGTAATCCATGCTTCTATTTGTTTTGAAGTCTTACTGTGCACCAAACTTTTGAGTGGCTGTGTAATTACTAGACTGCAAATTCTAATACAAATTCATGATTTTATAAACAATACTAGAGATGTGGAATGTATTAGGTGTGCAAATTAATTCGGTGCCTTTCTCGTACGGAACCCATTTTCCTAACTTCTGAATTTCTTCGAACTGAAGTAAACGTTAGGATAAGCATTGGTGGGTAACACTCTGTTTCAATGCAAGCCCTTCTTTAGGTTTCTCAAACGTTTTTCAAAAGTTTTTTAAACTTTCTTACCTGTTCTGGACATGGCTCATCCAATAGGTTAAAATCTACGTTTCGAAATCTTTGAAACCACCTTTTGCACGTTTTATGTTATAACGTCTTACCCAAAGCGGAACCAATCATTTCTTTAGCTTCAGAAGTATTTTCCTTTAGTTCAAAAGAAAAAAGAATGCATTGCCTGAAATGCTCCTTTTCGAATACCATATTATTTACTACTATTATGTGAAATTATACTGAGTTGTCGTTAATTGCTTTAATGTTCCTTAGAGTAAAATGTTATTTTCAAATCACCACAGGACGGGAAAGATATTTTAACTTGAATGAAAGTTATAAAGCGTAAAATGTAAAGGCACCGAATTAATTTGCACACCTAATACTTACAGATCTCCTTTGCTCACTGTACATTACATAGAGACCTTCACTTTGGATATTTTCAATATCTAGGATTTTATTTTAGAAAGAGATGATAGGGTTCAGGTGTAGGTGTAACAAAGTAAAGTTCTTACATATATTTAAAATAACTTAACAATAACGTATAAACTTTGTCACTTTACAACTTCAACGTTCTCGTTTCTCTCACAATCACGCTCTTTCTGCCGCGCGCTCGCATTCTCCCCGTTATATATTCTTCCAAACACTCATTTTCTTTCATTGTAATTGTCAACCTTTCTCGTTCGATACATTCGGTCACGTTCACCTAAATTTCCTCAGTCTTGACGTTTTCTATGTTCATCTTTCGTGCTTCAAAATCGCTCTAGTCCAAATTTTCTACACTCACACGGCTATCGCTCAACTCAAGCATTCTTCACACTTTACCAGAATCGTATCCGCTGAATCGCATTGTTACAATTATATATTACGTACATGCTGCACTGTTGACATGTCTAAATTTCTCATCAGTACATAAAAATGTATAATCTAGTAATTATATTATGAGGTGTTCGGTACCATTATTCGTCGTGGTCCTTCTATCATTTCTTAGAATTCACCTTAATCGACCCATGCAATTAAAACGCCTACGCACACTCTTTGATAGTGACTTTCGCGTAATTTACTCTTGAAGAACGATTTCATCGCGTGCAGACGGCTAGTGGTAATGTATATCGTTCAACTTTATAGAATTTGCCAAAGGAACGCTGTGAGGCCGAGCGCCATTTTTTATGCGCCGCTCATTGTCAGTGATTGGAAATCGATACAAGTTTGGAAATAAAGTTTTCGTGGCAGATACTGGAAAACGGGCGATTGAGCATAGTAGAATTTAGTTCATTTTGTGTCGCAGATGTTGCTAGACTAGTGACGGACTATGAACATCTTCGAGCTTTATAAATGCAATAAAATAAATATTTGTTTCATCTTCTAAATGTCAAAACGTGTATTTCACTTTAACGCTATTACTGCCACGTTGGTCATATATGGCTGGCGACGGTTTCTTCTGTGACGCCACGGTGGTCAATCGTGATCGAAGCGCTTCAACAGTGCTTGCAATTTGTAAGAGTTGAATAAAAATTGACAGTTTATGCATTTTGAACGTTACTGCTGATTATAGGGTACTTTGAAGTAAAAAGTACCCCATTGAACAATTAAACATGTTTATTACAACATCGAAAACAAAAGATTAATTTCTATGAATTGTTACAGCTAGCGATGTACTTTCATGGCGTCCTCAGTGAAACATGTGATTAAATATTTCGTACGTTTCTACATGTTCCATTGCAAGTTGCAAATTTCTAATAATGGACACTAAATATAGACTTATCAAATTTCTATGATCCAATGGCTTGGTGAAGCATTTAACTTTTAGCTTTGAATGTTAGAAAAACTTAACTTTTCCTTACCCGTTGCTAAAAGAGCAAAAAGAAGGAAAGAGTGATTGAAGCAGTACGGTTCGCATGTATCTAGACAATGAACGATGCAATAGAGATTGAACCAGTGTGGACTGCACATCTCTATGGTCCGTCCAGTAATTGTCAATCGAGGCAATAGACGATTATTCGCATGATCATGCGGAACATGGCTGGTTTGCACAGTTTCTACTAAATCCGTGATGTCTTACAGAGGTTTTTTGCTTTAACTGGTTATTGTTAATTGGTGTTCCGCAAACCATTAATATTTTTCGTGATTGCTACGAGCATCTTGCAAAATTGTAAAACGCTACAAGGAAAGAACGCGTGATTTGCTATAAACGTGCAGACTTATACAGTTGTATTAATAATTTCAGTTTTTAGTAACAACCTATTTTTGATTACTACATTTTTTTTTCAATATTATATAACATTAAAACCGTAAGTTGTGATACTCGCGTTTTGTGTACTTTTTAGTAAAAAATGTGTATACTGCAGTTATTTCTTTCTTGACTAATTTATAACCTCAGTAGTGAGTTTAGCGTTCTGTAAATTTTTTCCGTACTTCGAGAAGGTTATGGACGATTGATATAAATAATAGTGAAATCAAAATCGAATCACGTTTCCTACGCTGATAGATCTCATAAAAACCGACGTCTCCATAGGAAGGTAAATTTTATTTGTTATTTATATTCGTTACTCTCAGCCGGTAACTCGTTTAAACTCAAGTATGGTTCGAAGAGAACGACAGAGAATGAAAATTGACGAGATTTCTCGCTCGTCGCGAGTCCTCGAAACCCTCATTCCGTTTTCGAGACTTTCAAGGCATTCGATTTGTATAGATCTTTCATCGTAAAATTTCGAAGCCCTCGCGTTCGACTCGTCCTCATCAACGTAACCCGCTCGACTCCTCGACGGTAGCTGTTTTACTGCAAATTGTACGACACGTTTTTCGAAAGCGGAAGCTCATTTGGAAGCTGATAAAAGTAACGAGGTCGCCA
Organism: Tetrapedia diversipes; assembly: GCA_033822845.1. Lineage (NCBI taxonomy): Eukaryota > Metazoa > Arthropoda > Insecta > Hymenoptera > Apidae > Tetrapedia > Tetrapedia diversipes. The sequence continues at coordinate 66,924 of JAOPTO010002029.1, read as the reverse complement.
CGAAGAAGGTCGTAGTTTTCACTGGTTTAAGTAATAGTGATCGTTGTAAAAAAGGTATTCGAGATAAGGGATATAGAAGTCGAACCTTCAGAGTTGCATTTATGCATCCATTCTTTTATTAACCGTTTGCATTTGAAATGCAACTGTGTAGTCCCTACAGGAGTACTAGTTCTAAAAGTTTCCAAGTGCACGATATTGAAGATCGTTTTATCTTCAAAGACCGCAGACATTTACGCATTTACGGAAAATTCAAGTGGCAGCAAACCATAAAATGCACGTTATGCGCATAAGTGTTCAGAATACCCCAGGTTAATTGCAAGCTCTAAAATTTGATAACAAAACTGTTAAGATTTGTTAGAAACGGGCAGTGAATAAAAGAAGAAAGAATACATCTAGATATATTGTTAACAGTATATATTATATATAGCCATTTACGTCTGTACACATTCGCTGTTTTCTCTATAATGAATGATCATACCAACGATGATCGGTGAGTCATGTTTACAAATAATAGTATGTAGATTTCATTAATGACCGTATCGTACTAACAAATACTAATCTCTATCTGAATTCGATTTCTTTGCTTATTATTATAAAGCTACAATTTCCATAAATATCCGCAGTCTGCTCATAAGTTAGATACCATAACTTTATGAAAAAGGAAACATGTCAGAATATTTGTAGCTAAGTATGATGAAACAAGTTTAATAGCTAAACTACTTTAATATATTTCATTTTTACAACGTAAGAATACTTCTATATATATATATATATATAGAATACTTCTGGAAACACGGAAATACAGAGATTTCTTGTGTACTACATTTACACTGCCATGTTTAGTGTTGGCTAGCATCCTAATTAAACCGTCAAATTTAATGAAATCGTTTTCTGTGCACAACTAGAACGTTCACCTCCAGTTCGACTGTCATCGGTTTTGCAGAATAATTAACGGAAGCAGCTGCGTGACACTTCAGTTCCATCTTGCTATGCTGTCTACGAGGTCCTTAAAAAATTGATCGACAAAAAAGTAGCTAGTCGCAATATTTAATTCAACCTTTTGTGAAATATCGATCGTAACCATTGCGTCAAACTATATCAAGGATAATTTCATTGTTCCTGCCAACTGACGAAGTTTCGCTCTAAAAATGTGTTGCTTGCGCAATGAGTAAACACTTGTAAATGAAGAACTACGTTTGGAACTGGAACCAAAGCTGCACAGGAACCAGCTGACAAAAAGCGAAAGAAAAATTAGCGGAATAGGTGTGGAAGACGAAGAAAACTAGAGTTTAACAAATAACGCGGTTTCGTGGTTAACGCAGAACGAAATTAAGTTACTTAAATGTCTCTCAGATCTCAATACAGGCATTGCTGTGGAGGAATTAATTGGATTGCATTCGACAACTGATGGCGTAGAAAATGCAACATTTTCTATAGAAGTTTATATAGCATCGGTTCTCTCTTAGATTTTGTTGGAAAACTAAACGTTCGACTAACGTTCGGACACATACTATTACGTTCGAATATGACGTCTTACATTTTAAGTCAATTTTTGATTAATTAGAACTGGAGATTGCTTATGAATTATTATTGCGTAGATGTTTAGAGAATTAGAAATATTTTAATATTTATATCGCTTACAAGGGAACACCGCGAACTGTAATTCACGGATTTGAATGAAACTTTGTGGGATTATAGAGTGATCCAAGACAAGAATAACGGTATGCTTCATTTGGGCCCAATCGACCGTGAAGGGTGTGAAAATTAAGCCCAAAGTGAAATCGACACTTCCACTTTTCCGCGAATATCTTTTAAAGTACTAGAGATAGAGAAAAATGTTTTAGATAAAAGTTTAATGTTATAACGAGCGCTATAATTTTACATTAAGAAAATTTTTTTAAACGTCTTCCTTGTCGAAAAAAAATTTTTCTTGCGTTATTTTAAACAATTTTTACATTTTCATAATATATAAAAATATTACGTATCTTATACTGAATTCAACCATGTATATTATTTTTACTATGCAACATCAACTTATCTAAATATACGATGTAACGTACACCGCGCGCGCGATTTCGACCCAATATACAGTAAGTTATATACTCGGATTTCTTTTTCTCGTTAAAAATCATAATATATGACTATTACGAGTATGATAACATAAAAATAGCAATATATAAAATATTATATAAAAATTGATATCATATCACATACACTGGGCTATGATGCATATATACATACAGAAACATTTGCTTTATACTTATTTAGTATCTTATTCTACTTTGAATACAAGTATACATGTATTTCACCCGACATAGATTTCACAAAGGTGATATTCGTCAAAAAAGTGTTCTGAAGATCGATACTTTTTACATTAAGCACATCTTATAATAACAGGCTTACTACACAGATCGCAACGTGGTAGAGTATGTGCTATTTCAATAAATTTGTAACAGAAATCTACTGAATTTTCTAATTGCTCCGAACTTTATTCAAGGTATCCAGTTTTGTACTAAGCGTAATTTCCGGGATCTCGGAGAAGATAACTGATTGTATGTAAGAAATTGCAATTTGATAATGTTATTTCGTAAATGTAAATTTACATTAAGATTATATAGTAAAACCTGATCCAAAAAAGTTCTCACAAAATCTTTGCATACTCGAAAACCGAAAACATCCAGCCGTTGTATCAAACGTGTTTTTCCTTTCTATTACAAATTTATTGAAATAGTATTTTTTTGTTCTATTTCCAACGGCTACACGTTCTATTTCTAACAGATGTAACGAAATAATTCAGGGAGTTGACTTACACAGCATATGCCATAAAACATAATTGAATTCTGAAATTTTATTGAAAAATGAGAAACTATGTAGCATAATGTACGATATATAAAATTATACAGTTTATGAAGCGTGTATTATATAGGTAACATATAATTGGATAATGTGTACAAATCCGTGGAACATATAACTTATGAAATATGTTATACATTAAAATAATAAATTTTGCGTGTATAATAAAATTTGTGAAAATTCACTGAAATTTTTCATTCTATCTCTTACACGTTTCAAACATTGCCATCGTTGAATAGTTTTCTAGGATCCTTTAAAGGAACAGAAGGAGAAAGACAAAGTGTAGCAAAATGCATGAAATTTTAATTACCCTCGTCGATTAAAATTTTCTTACAAACTGAATCAGGAAGTTTGATTGTTAGCCGCGGCGGTCTTAATTATTCTCGCTCAGAACCTCGTATAGTTGCTTAATTATCGGGGATTAGTTCGTTAAAGAGTAGTTCATTAGCAAGAGGCTCCTTTGGCGCGGTTTCAACTCATCGTCAAATTAAAACTGACCCTGAAGTTGCATCCGGATGGCATTCTCGAAAGGTTAAAGCGCTTGAAAGGTATAATAACTTAAGTTCATTAAGTTTTTCGTTGCTTTATCAAATGGGTCTTTTTTAAACTGAAACGTCCATATTAAGATAATGAGGATCTTCATAAATTGAGAGGTAGAAAGGAGAATGGCTCTTCATAAGGAAATGCAATTTTCTACTTTGAAAGGGTTTGTTTGTTTTAGTCGAAAAACTGTTCCCTTTTGATAGAAACCGCTGTGTTACTATCCTATAATTAACAATAAGAACACCGAATTGCGGTTATCAACTTAGTATAGCGTCTCCTATAGTAATCTATAGTATCTCACGGTGCATCGACAAAATCAGTATTACTCCTGTAAATTAACTTTTTGAATTGAATATCGCATCTTAATTTGCAGTAATTTATCTTAATTTACAAGCTTATCTCTGATTTTGACCTATATGTGTAATCCTATGATACAGTTCAAACATAGACATACTGTGTATTAAACGTCTGCTAAGCATGTAACAAGCATGAAAGCTTAGAAATTTCGAAATGGCACTTATGTTTGGAGCAAACCGGTTGCTCTTTAGGAAAAAAGCATCCAAAAGGTACATGTGTTTTCAAAAAAACAAGCTTCTCGTATCGTCTAAATAGTTTCATTCTTCATTTAATACCCGTAACAACTCTTTGACCGGATTTATAGCAAAAACGACTGCCCAAAAAACAGGACGCGAAAGTGAGATTGCAAGAGACAAAGCGAAAAACGTAAGATCCTTGATACCAAATGCTAGAATAGAGAATATCAGGAGAAAAAAGAAGGAGCAAGGTTGAAACAGTGGCGCAGGGGAGCGATTTTTAAAACGAGCGACGGGGAACAGCAAGGACGAAGAGAGATTGAAAAATTCTCTAGACTGAACAGGGGGGAGAAAATGGGAGAATGTCCAGAGGAATTCTAAGAATTAAACAAAAGGGAAGTAGCATGTCCTCAGAGTCGGTGAGTCAGAGACGGAGGGTACTGAAGTATTTTTAAAATTGGCCAAAGAAGAAGGCACGAACAGTCTGTAATAAAAGGTTCTGCGAATGTGGCAGAAGAAGGAAGAGCGGTACGAACGAAATCTGGTTAAGCTGCTATTACCGGATAAGTCATAAAGTAAACCAGGAAATGAAAGTCGGATCCAAGTTGACGATGATTGCCATATATTTATACAGCGAAATGTAATACCCATTACAATGTTCAATAAAGAGAAGGCAGGGGAAGAGAGAGAAGGGCACCGCTTTGTTACTATCAACTGAGATCGACTAATGTTGTTAAATTTTTAAAAAGAAACAAACTTGTTTGTTTGAATATAAGTAATTTATTGAAAGTACAATGTGAGTATGAAAATGGATATGAAAACAGTAAACTTTTGAATGTATTGCGAAAGATCTTTCTCGATCTATGACTCGCCTTCTCCATTTCTATACCATTTGGCACTTCCCACTTCTCGCAAACATCTTAATAGCAAATGCTACCAGACTCGGGACTTCCACTCGCTTGTATGCGAAGAATTCAAACTTCAACTAATCGTAGGAGAATTTCTCCCTTTCTTCGCAAACAGAATAATCGGAACATACGGTGAACAGATAGCTTTAATCACAATTACCGAATAATGTAACAATTAATAACATTCAAACTGATTGTGGTGGATATTCTCAATTTGTTTTTGACGATAGCAACGATATTATAATATCATAAGCTATACTATTAGAATAATTGTATTTATCATTTGAATTCACTTCTGAGATCGTGCAAGAGTCATAGAATCTGTCAGAAAACCATTTTTGTTGGTGGCTAAACTAATCGTCAATTAATTAACCCTAGAACTCCTGAGCCTCAATTTGTTACGCGAACTCCTGGAGGGGCGGCGGTGTCCTCGAACCCATACGTCTTTTTATACATTTATCCTGGAAAATGTGAGGTTGTTATTATAGGGAATGAATGTGAGGTTATGATTGGCAGCATGAAATTACGAGTGTTAATAGATATTTAATGTTTGAACAGTTGGCAATGAAAGGGTGACGTCTGCTGGTGAATGATGAGAGAATGGTTGCGGTATCGAACGGGTGAATGAGAGTGTCTTGTTTTGCGTGAATGACCGGGAAGGAAAGATGGCGAGAAAGAATGAGATTTAGAATAAGAAGATTGTGTATATATCCTATTAGTATTGTAGATTATTGTTAATTATATTTTTCTTCTATTCTCAATAAACATATTTTTAAGCAATTTATCTACAACAGAAAAAGTTGTTTTTTGGAAAATTTTTTGTAATGTTAAGATATGCTACAGTTTATAAACAAGACAACATATGTTTTTGTATTCAATTTGTATTGAGATATACATATTTTTAAAATAAAATAATATAAAATAGTATATTGACATGCAACTAATTTGAACTTGATTCTTTTAATTTTCCTGATAAACATGAATGGCAGAGTATAGTATTAAGTGAATGTTTTATGTAGATATGGTTTTTGCATTTGTAACAACTTTGCTTTGGTTTTGATAAGCTATTATATTTCATGAGTTTGCTTTTAGCCTCCGGTACACACTGATAATATCTTTCCTTTTTTGTCGGTTCTGTATCTTTCGCTATTTTAGTTCATAGTGCCTTTCCAGTTAAAGTTCCCAATTAGTTACATAGTTTCATTCTTCATTTTGTAATTGTTATTTTTTGGTGAAAAAGAGAGCGTGAGGATCCATTTCGCGTAATCGCCGCCGCGCTGTGCCGTACCGTCATCACAGTGTGTAGTCAGTTATATTTCTCTTATGCTTACTAATTTTTTACACATAGCAACGGGAACCTTCTAATATCAAACTTAAATGTGTATACAACAATAAATAATTTTAACAGAATTTTTTATGATAGGGAAATGATTCTAAGTTAAGGTTTTTCAATTAGTGGGTTCGAGGAACTCTCCTCCCCTCCCAGGTGTTCTAGGTTTAAGCTGTAATGTACGTTGTTTGCTTTCGACGGCAAATTATGTTTGAGGTAACAAACAGGTGTCCGGTATTATTAATACGAAACAAGTTAGACGACTGGATGTTGAGAAAACATGGAATTAGAAAGGGTACACGATTAAAATTATTTGCGGATAACTGCAAAGAGAAGTAAAAACAGGGATGGCTCGAGCACTCGTAAGACTAAAAAACACTGAGCAATTTGAAGTAGTGCCTAATTTCTTAATTACCTCAGTAGAATTAAATTGAGCCTGCGATAAAGAAAGGGGAAGACGGCCTGCGAGAAATTTTCACAAACCGAAAGTAATTTGAATCCTCTCGGGATCTGCTGACAAAACGTTCAAACCCCTCTAAGAGTTATTGGTGCTGAAATAGTCTGTTATTTTTCCTAATATTAATTCCGAATTACCCGATAACTTTCACTTAATTAGGATAAAACGAACGCGACGAACTAATGCATCATTTTTTATTCGAAAGGAAATGGAAAGTACGAATTTTGAGAATGACAATATTTTTGCTCATTTTCTTTGGAACTTTGTGCTTAAAAATCAATTATCCATCGACATATGATACTAATGTTGGAAGTCACAGAATGTAAAGAGTTAGATAGTCATGTTTATATGTTTTAATGCTATTTTATTAAGTTAAATGAATTTCAATACCAATAAAACTTTGTACTTACTGCTTTAGAATCTAAATTTTCCAGTTAAAGCTTTACTTCCGATATATTCACTTCCTGTCTTTAATAACCGTAAAATAACATATTACAAATAGTTTCGTTACTTTCAAAATAAATTAATTTCCTGAAAAGGTCTTTTCATTCTGTTTGATTAATGTCACATCCATCTTTTCAGTTATTAGTGATCACAATAAGTATAAGATATTTACTTTCATCTAACACATGTATATATAATTATTAACAGATGTATTAGTATATTAATACAACAGAATAAGTATGAACTAGCAATTAGTTAATTAATAACTGTATCATGTTCTAAGAACGCAGCAACAAATATGTAGCGTAATAACGAATAATTCTGCGACAAACGTGTATCACAGAACTACTGTCGCTTTCACAAAGCTTATTAAAGAACAACGGGAGGAGAAAAGAAAAGAATATTTTAAATATTTTCATAAAAAGGCAAACAAACCTTGGTTTTGGGGAAATGGACTCACACGTGTGATTGCCATAAGAAACAACCGTTGTAGATCCAATTACTACCACCTCGCTGCTTTCTTGTTTTGTGTTGGCGTAACTAGATGTGCAAAATGCAATTGTAACACAGAGAAGCAGGATTTGATCCATATTGTTTTTCATTGCCCTTTCTACGATGCTCAGAGAGTCGAATATACCGAAAGGCTTTATAAATATAAGATGTATCTGTTATCGATCGCAACAACGTCTCTTAAAATGTTAAGCTAATGTATTGATTCTGGCTCTCCTTCCTTGACTATCATCTTGACTCTGATCCCCGGGTGAAGCTATTTATGAACTGATATTGTACTAGACGAATAATCGCTGCGCGAGGACTGCGACAAAAACATGTTCTCGGTAGCTGATAGGACGCGCACGCGTCCGCGGCGAATTGACATTAGCCAACGGCCCAAGGTGTAAACAACGCATCGGCGTGTGCGATGGGTGATCGATCGGCAAAAGCAAATGTGAGAAAGAAACTGTGAGTGTGAGAGAGAAGAAAACATAAAAGGCCATAACCGCAAGGTGCGGAAAGTTTGTACTTAAATCGCGAAACAGCGGAGGAGCGATCATCTTTGTAAAGCAAGAATAGCGAGTAGCAGTGAATATTGAGAGATAGTGAATATAGCGAGTATAGTGAGGAAAAGCGAGATTTACACTTATTTGACAAAAAAAAACTTAATTATTACACCTACCACACGTGGGATAATTATCTTAACAAATAATACAGAACAAAATCCTACAATAGTATGCTTCTTCGTTCGCTTTTCTTCTTTTTGTTTCTCTGTTCGTGGGCGAAGGTCAAGCACCTTTTAAGGGTTTGGAAAATAGGAAGTGGAAGAGGGAAGTGGACAATTGTAAGGTGGAGGGAAAATGGAGGGAAAGGGAAATTACTGGTAGAAGGGGGTGGTCACCCTGGTGAGTTAGGCTCTGATCAAGGGGATACGCAATGGTCAGCCCCAGATCCCGTGGTAATAAACCAGATCCGATTTTTATAATACAGACAATAAATATCAATCCCTAGCAGTATCTCCCTCTAGATAAGAGATCTCTTCTTTCAAAACCAACTATTGTAGCATGTACTCATGTATGTCGATTTCTTAAAAAATGTAACTTCCAAATTTAAATCACTGATATCATTTATGATCACCTTTGTAAATTGTTGTATTCATTTATAGTTATACAACTCTCACGAGAGTTGAAGCTACAAAATAAAAAAAAACTACTTTCGCTTTACCAACTAATTGGTTCTACTTTTTCTTTGTCTTTTGCAGTTTTTCATTACTCTTATCAATCCATTTATCCGCTTTCATTCTTATTTCTTCCTAGGACCTTACAAACTAATCTTTACTAGCTCCATTCTTAGAGCTCCAGCTTCCTGTCTGCTTTCTTTTGTCCTAGCGTCTGATTTCAGCTATAATGCAATTTACTGGATTTGTCCTTTCCACCCTCTGTTTCTTTCCGGCTTCCGCTTGGTTTCTCTTCGGGATTTCCCCTATGGCGTCTCTGTGAAATATATTAGCTGACTTCTTTCAAAAAATTTGTGATTCGTGAACGATGAAACTCTGCCGAATCCTATGGCTTCTTCTTTTTCTAACTTTGTTCTTTTTCACGGAGACAAAAACTGTTCTGTTGCTCTGGAAATAGCGATAGTTTTGCTCGCTATATCAAACACGAACGAAATTGCAAATTATCTGTTCATATAAATATAAATCACTCGGATTCTGTGTATTTTATTTAAAGCAATAATTATATCTTAAGTTTCACTTTTTTAAAGAAAAAAATAAGCTTTTGCTTACATAGGGTTAAAAATTAAAAAATGTTTTCTATTTGCATTGTTGACTATTGAACTAGTGACCTATATAACTTTTGTCCTTGTTAAAGATGTATGTGTGATTTGTGGGAATGTATGTAAACGTGCAAGTATGTTTGTCATTTGTCGAGGCTCTCTGGAATGTTCAGTACTAATAACCCCCACTACTTATCCTATTACGCGCAAAAGGCCTTCCAGAATATTCAATACTCATACCCCGAATAAGTATAAAAGACAAAAGCGTGCAATTCACGTGCGAATGTTGTAAGAGTTGGGTGAATGGGTCGGTTAAAATAAAATAATATTTATCTGTATTAAGACATAGTTTATACGTGTGTTACTTGTAGTCTATAAATAAAACAATTTATTTAACAGTAATTGCCAAAAAGGTGTACGGAAACATTCCTAATTTCATAAATAACTAACAGTCTTCCATTTCAATTGTTTGTTAGGTAAATAATAACTCGAAGAATTCACAGAGCATCACTTTGGTTTATTAGTCTATATGCAGAAAACGCTTAAGCACGTATATACATAATAGCAGTCAGGAAATAAGTAAAAGAACATTCTCGATTTCCTTCGTTACTTATTATCTTATCGATTATCAATCAATATATATTAAGCGGGAGTTTCAAATTTTAACTGACTCTAACCTTAATTATTATTTCAGTTTACACGATGTACAAATATGGAATGGTAATTATTGATAATATTTCAATGTTTCATGGTTGATATAACAAAAAACAGTTAAAACAACTTTAAAGCAACAAATTTAGTATTCTGATTATGAACGCAATCATTTCACTCAACGTCCAATGCATGGTGGTTCAAACAATTTTACAGCTCAGGTAAATCATAAAACACCATAAACAAAAAACGTTTTTATTGATATAAATAATGATCAGTCCGAAGGAACGTGTTTCTTCGAATATCCATCATGATTTAAATATTCACGTGCTTCGAGTACACGATTATACGCATTTTGCGGTTATGGTTGACCAACCGCTTGTTTTGTCGCGGCTCTGAGACGTGCATTATCTCACGAGAAGGAAGTTCATTGTATTTACAGTGGCTCTAGAAAGTATTCGTATACTATGTCACAAATAAATTCGTTTAACCTTGCAATTCTGAGTCTGATAGAAATATTTAATAAAACTTTCTGGGTATGCAGATCGTAATAATATACGTATGAATTAACCTCTTCTTTTCATCTGAATGCCATTTTAAAGGGCTGACACCACCGTTGAAGTTTCTGAGCTTTCTCTCATTTTTTAAAAATAACTTGGTAATGATACTTGATGAAGCAAAACCCTTCGAATAGAAAGTGTTTAATTTTTAATACTATATCGCCCTATCATAAAAAAAGAACCCAGAAAAGCTTGTATTCAAAGTATGAACTATCACTGAAACTTTCTAAGTTTCTTTATCAGCCCCCCAAAAAGACATTTTGTGGCCAAAAGAATTGCTCCACGCAGGACATACTATATTTTGTATACACACAAAATTTCATTGAAATCAAAGTTTCAGGATTAGATGAATTTCCTTATAATACAGTGTACGAATACTTTCTGGAGCCACTGTATATCATCGAAAGAAATTGCACTGCTTTTTCCCTTGTTTTCAGTGTTTTCAACTATATCACATATTGCCGTGACACCGATCATATTTTCATTTCCATGCCGTTATCGATTCACATTGCTTCGCGTGAAATACGGTTTCGCCTCGAAGGGGCGGGAAAAGCCACGGAGAAAAGCGTGGCACAGAAATGGCTCGTCATTTCGTTTGAACGAGCTTTCATTTGCATACGACGGAGTTTCGGTAATCATGTTGCATGAAGCGGTTGTGCCGAAATTTGTAACATTGCTGATATACCCTGATTTGATGTATTTTTGGTTATGAAAGGGTTACCTTTCTGTTGCTTAAAGAAGCGGATTGAAAATTTGTGATGTATCTCTAGACAGAAATTATTAAACTGTAATGTATGTATAACGTATGACGTATTGATAAAATGTTACCACATAACTTATATCTCTGGATTGAAGTTAATTCGAGGAGAATAACGAAAAATTGAACTAATGATAGACGATTTTCAATTCACTCCTGGAACAGCAAAATTTACAACAATATTTGTTAGTTATTTAATAGAATAGATGCTGAATTCAAGGATAAAGCATGCAGCGATACACAACGTGTACGTGCAAAGGAAAAGATGATTTGTGTACTTTAAATTAGAATAAAAAGTAAGACAAAACGAAGCAATACATATGATCTGAAACTTATGCTATAGGATAATGATACTTTGAAATTGTTATATACTTAGCTTGTTCGTTCCGACTTTGATATTGTTCATGCATTTGGTTCCCCTATCAACAATATTTTTGTAAACGAATAGAAGGTGTACAGAATCGTTTTTTAAAGTTATGCGGTTCGAGTATGGGTCAACAACTGTCATTATTACACCACAGTTATTCACCACTTCTTTCCGAGTTCAATTTAATATCTCTGAAAAAGAGACGTATCGTGCTGAATTTCTTTTTTGCTCATAAAATTTTAAATGGTTTTCGGATTTTGGTTTTATTTAAACTCTGTACTTCTACATCTAAAGAGCATCATGCTCTTTTACTGCAGGACATGCATATTACGCTGTACGGCGGCAATAATTGTATAAACAGCAATTAAAAAAAATGTGTATATGAATATTGCGTATCTGTAGACATATTCACCGGCTTTAGTTGCTTCAGATGTGAAGTTTTAGAAGTTCTATCCAGCTATGATTATTAATCTTATAATTTATGTGGCTCTTACTTCGTTGACTAGTAATGGAAAAGGAAAGGGAATGGATGTTTTTCGTGTGGGATCTGCTAGTGGACTCATCAAGTAAAGCTTACCTAGCAGGCCCGTCCCTTAGACATAGGGGTAGAAACGGATACTTCAGAACTTGTATACAGGGTGTTCGGACGCACCTGGAAGAAAATTGAAGGTATAACTGTATGCAACATTCTAAGACGAAAAATCAAGGGTAACACTATTACGTTTGACGCTTTGTTTATTAGTTATAAGCAACTAAAGAAACGGGCTATTTTACTCCTGAGAGCAGGCAAATGAGGCAACACCGTAGGTGATACTGCTAGCTACACAGCGATGCTCAGTCATAAGTACGTACAGAATTCGGCTTACCTATGAACAGCTACAGAAATTCACGTAGTTACAACTGAGCATCACTGCATAGTCATTGACGTTACCTACCGTGTTGTTCTATTTGCCAGCTCTCAGGCGCAAATTAGACCGTTTCTTTAGTTGCTTATAACTAATAAACAAAGCGTCAAACGCAATATTGTTATTCTTGATTTTCGCATCATAATGTTGCATAGAGTTAACCCTTCGATTTTCTCCTTGCTTCGTCTGAATACCCTGTATATTGGGAACTGTGTCACCCTCAAATACTTGTGAGAAATGTAGTTGGTTGATCCCTCCTAGTGGTGAGGACAGGAAGGTCACCATATTTATAATACATTATATATATTTCTAATGTATCAAATGTTTATTCCCGATTATTAAGTAATAAATAAATTGGTACATCACAGTTCGTGGATTACCTGCAACACGGATCCAATCGATCAACGGTGCCGAAGGTCGCTAGTACGTTACTGTCTCTACGAATTTCTATGTATTTATAGGTAATTTAAATAAACAACAAAACGCAGAATCAGTATAGTATGCAGAAGTATAAAAAATCTATAAAGCAAATTGCAAGTTATAAAATTCAGGGGCTGAAACGAATCTCTGTCTAAATTCCGTTCCTTTACTCATCCTCATAAAGATTTGAGTTTGCTCAAAAATTTACTGTCTGGTAGTCGGTATCATACGCATATTCTGACACAGGTATCGTCGTGTAAACGCGCTCTGAGGTCGTAAGTTCCTAGCGCTGTAGTATAAGTCCACGAATACTCAGAAATTCAGTTAGCATGCAAGTACTACTATACAGTCTCTGTCTAAATTTTATATTCGAGTATCATCTCAAAAGTTGCTCGGTTTAAAAATTATTCAACTCGACAATTGCTTCAGCTGCAAATAAAAATCCGCCTGCAATATCGTTTAAGATTCTAAGGTAATACCACGGTTCGTCATTCCACGGGCGGCGTAAAATTTAAGTACTCTGTGTAGCAAATATTTTCAATATACCTCGCGCAACATGATGCACAGCTCATCCTGAATTTTACATAAATAAATATGAGCCTTTTGTTGACAGTGCATTCGACGCGCCGAAACATTATCTGACAACTATTTATTTTTCAGTGAAGGGAAATGTAACCGATTTAGTATATATTGCGGGACTGTTTTTGCTACCGGTATAAAGTGAAATATCTACAATACATCGAAATACATTTATATTCATCTGCTCCAATCCCGTTGCTTGTTCCATTATATTTTTGTCTCCTGATCACCAATAAATTATATATAACTGATTAATTTTTTAGTTTACATAGGGCAAACTGATATTCTTGTGGGAAAATTAACAGGTTATAATAAAGAATAAATATGTGGAGACTTGAAATTTTTGGTTATAGCTATATTTCTCCACGAATATTTTCTGCTTTCACCTATTTTAATATCGCTACGCTAAAATACTTAACCAGTAACCATAACTCTGACTTTTGACGAATAAAAGAAAAGTAAACTAGGGATTACTACAAGCATTTCAACTTTAAAGGATATTAAGTATTTGGCAGTCACAAAATATTCTAAAGTAGTTCTATCGGAAGTCTACATAAATATTATCCGTATGTATAATAAATCTTAAAACAGAACTTTCTTTTAAGTTTACCTAATTTTCGTTTCTCTGTAGATCGAAATGTTAGAGGACTAAATGGAATATTATGAGTCCATGAAAACTAATCAGTCGCAAACAAAGTATTCTCCGATTATAATAGTTATATTCATATTTCGGTAATTTATTAAGTTCGTTCACTGATTTAATTTTCACTAACCGCCTTCTCGATCATTAACTCCAAACTGACGTTCTCAATGTGCCTGTTTCCAATACACCGTGATGTTTATGATTTTTTAACATCTTCGCCAGCAAATGCACTTATTTGATTTGCCGTCTTTAAATTTAGCCAATACCGTGCGCAGCTCGCTCGATTGATTTCATAACGAACGTTCGTCTGTTCCAAGTACGTAACACGCTTGAACCATGTAGGGTAAGGTTGCTTAAGTCGTACTCCTTAAGGAAAAATCCGTATAAAACTTAGGATTTATCGAATAAATAAAAATTAAATGTGTTATTTAAAAATTGTGTTAATATTGTTGTTATTTATTGTAACGAAATTGGAAAATCTATATGTTTTCATTTAAAATAAACTACATCCTTAAAAACTTACATTGGTACGACAAAAGTAATCGGTTTCCTAAGTCGTACCACCTATAGCCTAAGTCATACCTAAGAATTCAATAAAGCAACAATAATGTTTAAAACGTACTTCTTATTTATCTGTTTGCATAACACATAAGTATTCAGTTAGTACAAACATTACACACAAATTTTTTTCTTCTTTTGTCAACTCCAGCGCATAAATCGTGAACCCATGATTTGCATTTCAAGCATTTAATCATGTTTTCCTCCCGATCTTCTCCGCAAATAAAACAAAACCAATCACTTTTCTTCTTTTTAATGTTTAATGCCAATTCTTTTTTATTCTTCCTTTTTATTCCTACGTTTCTTTTATTTGCCGCATTTTTTATGTTTTCTTTATTCTGCGTTGACGTTATTTCAACTGATGAGGTAGAGCATCCACGGAACACTTTGCTGTGATTTATTATGGGAATAGGAGCTAAGATATTTAGGGATGTTATATTGTCTATGAGCTTCATTAAATCCAATAACTCCTTCCGATAATTTGGTTAACGCCTCTTCCATATCTTCTTGTTTCCATTTATTATAAATTCGCTTTAACTGCCTTGACATAATTATGGTCTAAAAATAGGAATGAAAGCAACGTTAATTGAGAGAGGGTAAAAACAAGAAGTAATTTCTTAAGTTGTACCAGTACGATTTAGGAACCTCATATCGGTACGACTTAAGACACGACACAAGTTACATTTAAAAGTAATGTAACTTAACATTGAATAAAATTAATACGATTTTGTTTCGACCAAACGATTATGTAAATTCTTCTGAATTTATATCTAAGAAATAATACAATTTTAACAATAATTAATTTGCAAAACTAACTACCAAACGTATGCAGAAAATTATAAAAAAAATTGAAATAAGCTTGCCTGATCAGCGAATTTATAACGAGGCAAATTCACGGCAGAAAATGAAATGTAAAATATCTGATTGACTCAAATGTATATTTGATTGTGGTTGTATGTACTGTTATCGCTGTAGTTCATTCAAAATTCAAGTGGTACGACTTAAGCCCTGGTACGACTTGAGTAACCTTACCCTACAACGCTTTTAACCCACGTTCCCATAGTGTTTGCGGAAGTATTGCGAATTCGGCCAGTCGATATCTTGTCGGTCAATTTGTTAGTAGACTATGGATTTGGGAATATTTTTCGTCGCGAAATTTTAGTACCTCAACTCCGAGTTCTGTAAGGTAAAATAATAATTGCTTACTAAAAATCTGAAAGCTATCAAAATCTTTGTGAATCTTTAAACTGGTATCAGTATTTTTATTATTATCTTATTATTATTATTTAATTATCTTCTGCCTTAATAAAATTACAATTTTTTGTCTTAATATAATTGTTGCGTCCTTCCTTTCTCAATCTGAAATGAAACGTATGAAGAAATTAGTTAGTTTTGAGATTATATCATTGTTTCCTAATTCCAAGTAAAACGAATCATGGTAAGAGCGAAAGTGAATTATCATTAATTTTTGTATCATATTATTTCCAGGTAGTTTAGAATAACATGCATCACATTACCAATATCGTATTGTTTCTTCTTAGCCTAAAATAACACAGATCAGAGTATGAACGAGAACTGAAATTATGTAAATGGTATCTCACAATGAATTTCTGTACTTGGAATAAATTAATCAATTTCCAGTTTTCCACCCTTTCTTATTAGCAAACCCCTCATTCTAATACCATAGAACTGTAAGTCAAAAGGAAGTTTATGAAGACAGAATAAGAAATTTCTTCAAGTACATCATTACAAGCAAAAGTAGGGAATTATTAAAATTCCGACTGGGACGTCGAAACTTAAAAAGTTTCAGCCTAATTGAGACAAGCTATGAGTACAGTAGTGCAAAAAATCGCAAAGTTTTTCCCATTACGGTTGCATCGTGATTTGATGTCTCTATAACGAAGGAAAACTGAAAAAAACAGGCAAAAGTTGTACCATTGAAGGGTCTATTAAATTCCACTCAGTTTCACGATTGTCAGTTTTGTCCGCTCTGGCTCTCTCTTAACTACATTTAATAAAGGATGTCAACCACCTTGAAATTTTCTATTGCATTTCCTGTCACCATTACATTAATCAAATGTTTTAATCCTCGACAGGAATTAACTAATTAAAATGAATGAATGAATTTTTTCGTATTGACTTGTGAAATTCTTAAAAATTTGCGTACGCGTAAAAAACCGCCGTGAATTAACAGAAAGAAACAAAGAAAAGTGCTCTGTAACGATTGCTTAAAACTACATTTTTTTAATGTTGCAGAAAGTTCTCAATTTGACATTAATGCGCATGATATATAATATAAAGTAATAAGTACTTCATAAATATAACACCATCTTGAAATTTTTGCAGAAGAAGCTACATAACAATTCAAAATTCTGAATTTGTCAAAATAATTCTGATTTCCTCTTTAATCAAACGAAAAAACTTTGTTCTATCCAATATTTAAGTATTCGAATAATTTGCATAATAAGAAATATTAGTAATATGAGATATTTAAATATTATTATGGTGTTCATAAACATCGATCAAGTTAGATATTTTATATATCAGTGAGGTATGAAGTTTCATCTCAGTTATGTCACATCTGCACAAACTGTTGGTATTTAATTTTAAGTACACTCGATGTTTGCTTAACACTTAGCCGACCGAATGGGGGGATCTCCCATTTTGTTCTCAACAGAACGCTGCAATTGATTCTATTTGCTTTTGTTATTAGTTAGTCTTGAGCTAGTACTGTTCATAAATCTTCCAAAATACAATTTTTAATAAATTCAACATCAGTTTAGGACCAACCAATAACAAAAGTAAATGGAATCAATGTCACTGCTTTGTTAAGGAAAAAATGAAAGATCTCCCCACTCAGTCGGCTAAGTGTTAAAATAGAGTACACAGACAAAAAGAATCGCATTAGAATAATCTAGATTTGATAGAAAATTCTATGAATATTTTTCTCATTCTGGAAACGTGGTATGTGTAGTTTATTAAATTTTGAATTACTCGGTATTAATTCCTGCGTGTACAACGTAGCAAATGCAGTCTTCTACGTATCAGCTTCCTGACAGTATGTACGTACGCATGTCATATGAACTATGTAAAGTACTTTCTAGCGGATGCTCCGGCAGAATGTAGTTTCCTACATTTATCGCATTTGGCATAGTACATAAGTAAAGCAGAGAAAATAGACAGCTACAAGAAACTTAAATCAAGATTACAAAAGTTAATTTTTATTAGTGTAGAATAAGTTAATATTTCTAGAAATCATTGATCGCAATTGCATGTATATCTTTTTGTTTATCCCACGTCTCAAGCACGATAAGTGGTGGAACACTTATGCGTCTAACTGTACACATTCCATTCAACCTTGGTTAAAAGTAGATATCTAATTTAGGTAAATAAATTTTTAAATAGTTGTTTTAAAGAAGTAGGTACAACTTGTTTAACCGTATTTATAGAAATATAAGTTTTCATAAATACCTGAAATTTGCTAATTGTTCTTTTAACGTAAATAAATCGTTTAATCAAATATTCCATTTCAGCTTACTTACTCTGCGTATTCCACACTTCGATATTACACCGATCGCAAAAAATTTAATTATTGCATTAGACAATGAAATCGTTCATCACCGTATAAGACGTAGTAATTCTTATCGCGTCAAACGCGATTATACGTATTCGTCCCTTATACATTAACAGTTTAACAGCGTATTTCTGCCAACAAGTGAAGCCTCTACTATGTTTACCGCGTGGCTGACCCTGTTTTATTTGCACTGACTCAATTTGTTGAACAGACTATGGCATTCTCCCATATATCTTCCGAACTCCGCGGGAAACTATTCTGCGATTTGTGTTTATCGAAATTCAGTTTCTCTGGGTCCGCGTAATTAACAGGTATCCTCTGGAACTTGGGGATTAGGAACGAGGCCACTCGAATTCTGGAGGTTCTTGTAAGCGACATCAGTATTAATTAGCATCAAATAAAACCCAGAGTCGCGATTCCCTTGTGGTCGCAGACGTAAAGTGTACAAACTGGAACAAGGGTGCAACCGGAAGGAACTAATACGCAGCTCCATCGCCGCCATTTGATTTATTTCGTGCGTTGCCATTTCGTTATTTACGAGGGGTACACTGTCGGTTAAAAGCTTATGACCATTAAGTGTCCCAAGGATCGTAATAATTTTAATAACCGAAAAATTTAGAATTTCGTATTACCTACAAAAAGTTCTTCAACGAAAAAGGTACCGAAGTTGAATGTAACCCAGATTTCAGATTCTTATGCTGATATCTATAAACATCGCTAAACAAATGGAGCGTAAGGAAAACATTACTGCACTACTGCACACTATAAGAGCCTTAACTAAATTGTAGACTTTTATAGAAATTTTTATCTTTTCATACAGCTAAAAAAATGAGTGATTTAAGAGTTACTTTGCATTAAATATTTCCTAAATTTCTCTATTGTTCGTACCTGAAACTTTCTGCAAATTAAAATTTTGAATAAATACGTGAACATCTACGATTTAGTAATAATTTATGTTCTGTTCTTCTTTGCACATTTAAATATCCTCTAGTTTAACGATGACAGTAACAATTTCAAGGATTTCAATTTCAAGGAAAGTGGCAACCCGTGACATGATATCGGGAAGTAATCCTAAACTTTTGGGCGACAGTGTGTGCTCTGGAAATGAATTTGCATCCAGGTCACGTACCCGGCAAGAACGCATTAAAGCGTCGCTTCCGAAGATCTTATCGCGATCAAGTCGGAGTTCCTGACTCGATTCTGATGCGCGCAGAGCAGGAGTGAATAATTGATGCCACGCGATGCCTGGATGGTAAATTGGCTGGCAGACGAGCGCACCCTTGCTTTTCACGGATCTCAACGAGACGCCAATGTAAGGCGCTGCCGTGTGCTTGCATTAATATAAATTAACACAGAGGGTAGGGGAGTGAGAGATACAAGTTTTGGCAATCTCCAGTTCCTCCGTCTTGTACACCAATACCTTGTTCCTAAGTTGTGACGTCATCCTGTTTCCGTCAAAGAACGTTAGTTCTTGTTGACGATTTCAGAGCGCACTGGATGCTTAGAAACTCTATTTTCGGTTTACTTCTCGTATTCTTCGTCCTCGTGGAATTGGCTCTTTGCTAGTCTGACATGAATTTTGTCGAAGTTAAAATAAACGTTTAAACGCTTGGATTGATGATAGGCTGTGAATGGTTAGGCCTCTTGCGGACGAACGATACTTGGATACACGGTAGTGTGGCGGCAACAGGCCGGCGCCACGTCTCCGCCATGTGTTTGTTGTAAGATGTAAGAATGTTTGGACGAATGGACCGGGCTGCGTGCTGTGCGACAGCGTCGAGCGAATGTTTGGACGATTGGTTCGAGTGTCGCGTAGAATGAATGCGTTCAGTTAGTTTAGAGTGAAAGTGAACCGTGAGAATGAGAAAGAAGGATGGTAGGGTGGAATACATGAGTGAGCGAATGGTTAGGGCAGTTGGTTAAGAAACGCAGCCGAGGGCAGTACGCGGGCATCGCGGAGCATTGTAAGTGGCTGTCATTTGAAATAAAGTACTACGTATATAATCGTAGCGAATTTATTGACCCCACCACCTCAGTAGTATGCCTTGCCTTGTTTCTTTAAGTGTAAACAATGAAGACGAATGTGCAACTTTGTGGAATTTATGTGAGAAAATTGATCATCTTCATACGGATTAGGTGTCTTACTATAGTACGATAATACTTGGATAAGTGAATGACGATACGAGATCAAAGATCTGCAGTCATGAAAGCATGGTCAAGTTTCAGTTCTTTGTAATTTTCCGAACGTAGGAAAGGATAGCGAATGAAGGAAATCTAAATGTTAGTAACATTCAATGATTATTTTTAACTTTTTTTAATGGAAACTTTATCAATGCATTTTTCAGGGTATTTTGATTAAACTAAGGTGAAATATGATGTAATAGATCGAATGTTTAAAGTAACCATTGATTACATTGACTAATAGTAGAAAATACAGTGTGTACCCAAATGTACAATATTTATCATTTAATAAAATGATTTCTAACGCGATATGTTTCTTCTAGCACGTTTCAATACGACCGCAATCTTCATTATGTAGGTTGCTTTTTCCAGTAATTTTTTAACCTGGTAAATAGAAAAAATATTTCGAACAAATTTTATTAGGTTTGATAAGAGTTATTGAAGTAATACAGAATTAGTATGCCATTCCGCTTAAAGAAGTTGGGGGTTGTAGCCCCTTCACCTCTTAAAGATGCAACCCTCATATCTTCTGCAACCGAAATGATTAGCCCCCGTATGTAATTTCATTTGAAGTAAATTTCACGTCAATGTCTACAACAGTGTCGACGAAAGAAGCTTGTCACGATTTAGGTAACTCACCCTGTATATGCAGTGGCTCCAAAAAGTATTCGTAAACTAAGTCACACATAAACTCATTTTACCCTTAAATTCTGAGTCTGATAGAAGTATTTGATAAAACTTTATGGGTATGTAGATCGTAATGTTATACGTATGAGTTAATCCTTTCTTTTGATCTAAATGTGATTTTAAAGGGGTTAAATCAGTGTTGAAGTTTCTGAGTTTTCTCTCATTCTTAAAAGATAACTTTGTAATGGTACTTACTGAAGTAAAACCTTTCAAATAGTAAATGTTTAATTTTTAATACTCTATCGCGCTGCCATAAAAAAAGAACACAGGAAAGCTTATATTCAAAGCGTGAAAAATCGTTGAAACTTTGATGTTCGTTATCAGCCTCCTAAAAAGATATTTTGCCGCCAAAAAAATTGCTCCACGCAGGTCACACTATGTTTTGTACACACATAGTTTCATTGAAATCAAAATTTCAGAAGTAGATGAATTTCCTTATAATACAGTGTACAAATACTTTTTGGAGTCACTGTATATTCCGTAATTATATCTGTGTCTTAATTTGAACCTATGCATGATCTATTCCTCGAAATTAAAGTTACTCCTAACTTGCGTTAATCTATGAACCGAGAAATCGAATTAGTGACGAGCAAATTAACCTACAGGGAGCAATCTGTAAAACAACTTTAATTACTACCAGTATAAAGTGCTTGAGCAACAAAGTACTCGATTAAATTTCGCGATATATTTGAAATACGATACATCGATTACATATAAGTTTCTAATTCATTACAAACATGAACAAGCGAAATCACATTTCATGGTATTGCATTCCTATTACTGCTTTTAAGAAAAAAAAGAATATCAAACTGAATCATTTATCCTATGATTAATCTTTGCACGAGGAATGTATTTCTTCAACTAATTTATAGTGCATTTTAAAGGGTCTCCAAGCACCAGTATCGAAAATCGAATAGTTCGACACTGATTTTTAATTGACAATAGAACACCGCGAACTGTCATTCACGGATTTTAATGAAACTTTGTGGGATTCTAGAGTATTCCAAGGCAAGAATAACGGTATGCTTCATTTGGGCCCAATCGCCCTTTAAGGGTGTGAAAATTAATTCCAAAATCAAATCGACACTTCCAATGTTTCGCGTATATCTTTTAAAATACCAGAGATAGAGAAAAACGTTTTAAATAAGAGTTTAACGGTATAACGCGTGCTATAATTTTACCTTGAGACAATTTTTTGAAAAGTCTCGTTGAAAAAAGAAATTTTTCTTGCGTTATTTTAAACAATTTTTATATTTTCATAATAACTAAAAATATTACGCATTTTATTCTGAATTTAACCATGTATGTTATTTTTACTATGTAATACCGACTTATCTAAATATACGACGTGCGCGCGATTTCGGCCCAACACACAGTAAATTATATACTCGGATTTCTTTTTCTCCTTAAAGGTCATAATATATGACGATTACGAATATAATAACATAAAAATAGCAAAATATAAAATATTATATGAAGATTACTGGAATATCACATATGTATGTTGCGTATGTACATACATAAACATTGATTTCATGCCTATTTAACAATTTATTCTACTTTGAATACGATGATACTTGTATTTCACCCGACATAGTTTTCACAAAGATGATGTTCGTCAAGAAAATGTTCTGTAAATAGATACTTTTTACATTAAGAACATCTTATAATAGCAGGCTTATTACACACATCGCAACGTGGCGGAATATGTACTACTTCAATAACTTTCTAACAGCAATCTACTGGATTTTCAAATTGCTCCGGCCTTTGTTCAAGGTATCCACTTTTGTATCAAGCGTATTTAAATTAAAGTTTTTCCTTACTTGTAGCCTGAATAATGAAAATTAGTGCTTCCCAAACTTTAAGCTTTCCAAACAGGTTTCCTGCCTCTTTCTTTGATTAAATGTTCTTTAAAACTTTTCATACAAATTAAAAGTAGCTAACGAAACGAGACTGCTCGAAGCACTTATTTTGTTTCGAAAACGCTTACATGCATAAACGTGTACATAAACCGTTGCTGGAAGATATTTCCAGGTTGCTGTTTTTATTTCGGCATCTGCACAGTGGATGATTACAAAAGTATACAATTTCTTATCCCAAATATGAACCGTGGAACTTTATTGAAAAGTAAAACCCCACAAAATGTATATTCCTCCTGAAAACATCAGAGCATTCGTTCTCCTGAATATGTAGTGCCAATTATAAACTAAAATGATTAATAATACTAGCATTATGTACATTACTTATCCTGTAGAATAGCTTTTAACAATGATCCAACTTTTTCTTCTGCAATTTGTTGTAACCGTCTTCTGTAAGTTCTCTACATCCATAAACTATCATTCTCCACGTCTCTTAACTGACTCACACATACACTTCCGTCCCTAAGTATCCGGACGCTTACGTATTTGTGGAATTCGCATAAATATGTCATAAATTTAGTTTCTTTCGTGGATTTATTATTTTGTCCTTTAATCTTGATGTTGCTGTGGAACAACACATACAACTGGATCATTTCCCAATGGGAAAAAGTTCTTTGGACAGACGAATCCAAATTTGAAGTATTTGGTAACAAGCGGCGCACTTTCGTTCGTCGAAGAGTCAACGAAAAATTTCTTCCAGACTGTGTTGTGCCTACAATCAAGCATGGTGGTGGTGTAGTTATGATTTGGGGTTGTTTTGGGGATAATAATGTGGGCGATATAGTGAAAGTGGAAGGAATAATGCGAAAAGAACAATATTTGAATATTCTAAAAGACAATGCGATTCCCTTAGGAAAAAGACTTATTGGAAATAATTTTGTGTTTATGCCGGATAATGATCCAAAACACTGTGCAAAAATATGAAGAAATTATTTAAAGGAATTAGAAGAAAAAAAGTCGCCAGACATTAATCCAATTAAGAAGTTGTTGGACAAATTGGATAAACAAGTGGGAGACAAGTTCCCAAAAGGCGAAAAACAATTGAGGACAATGTTGAAAACAATTTGAGGAGAAATTAAAACGGAAACACTGCAAAAACTTGTCGCAAGACTACCTCGATTAGTGCAAGCAGTTATTTCGCAACCGGGAGGACATATCGATGAAAAGAAGAGGTAAACAATTTTATGTCATTTGGTGGGAACAATTGTTTATACTATGTTCTCTACATCTTCTGCTATAACTAATAATAATAGTAATAAATAATTATATTATATTATAAAATAATAACAATAATAAATAATTATATTATATTATAAAATAATAATAATAAAATAATATAAATACAGTATTTATATGAATTTGGTAAGTGTCCGGATACTTATGGACGGGAGTGTATATTAGTGGTACTTTTCAGCCAACATCGACTTTGAAAATCACGCCAGTTTAACAGTTACTGTGGCTACTCGTGTTCACGTGCACAGTATCGTTTCGATTCGGACACCGAGACGAACAGTCTTAAATTTCATCCCCACGGTTACCGCAGCAAGGGTTTTTTGCAATCTGGAAGACATTAAAGTGGTGTTGTTCACGTTGTGTGATGTCGTGTGCACCGGTCGGATCGAAGGAGAGGTAACGGGTGTAATCTGGATCTAAGGGAATCGTACTTTTAGAAAAGGCAAGGAGCCAAGTCACTTTAAACCTTACCCGAAATACGAACTTCTTGGTGGATGGGTTGACGCGGACGACTCGGATGTGGGTATTTATTGTTCTTCTTCTTGGCAAGAACGAAAGAAAGAGGGAGAAACGACTCTTTGGTGGCGGACAGGGGAAGGACGACGAACCAATAAGCACGATTTTCGTTCGCGTTTTCTCTTACCTTTCGCTTATCAGCTATTTCAGTTCTTCGTTTCACTATTTCCGGCATCTGCACCCCTACAACAGAATTGATTTTGACGAATTGTTCCTGGCATTGAGAGAATTTGATACGGTTCCAGGATATATGTAATTGAATAGATGGAAATCACTGAATTTTAAATATTTCGTTCCACGCTTATTGTTTTCCTAATCAGTGGTTCTAAATAAAGATTTCAAAATGCAAGGGAACTAAAAGAATGGTAATGCCTAATTATATAGTTATGCGGAAGTAAAACTAATTCATTGGAATCTATCATTAAAGAATTAGAAGGTATCATTAAAAACTAGAAGAATACCACGTGAATGTAACTTTATTACTGTGTATTACGTAAAACCCAACAGAAAAACAATTATGCACCCATGGTTATTCAGTGATTTAGACAAATGTAGGAGCAGGAATTAAATAGATGAAGAAAAAGAAGTACAGTGAAGACACGATATATGTTTTACCGTTCGTAGACTTAAACCGTGGAAGGTACTGATTTTTGAAGCTTTTTGTAGTTTTATCGTCAACGACAAATACAGAAAAGAATATCAAGTAAAAAAAGAAGAGGGATTGGGAGTCCAGACAGTCGACGTAATCGAAAAAATTTAAATGTCATTGTGGCGATAAGACAACACCGAGAAAATAGCAAGAATGTTTGTAATCTCTGTATTGTTGTTTATTTTATTATGAAGGTTCTTCTAATGTGTTGGTGAGATTTTTCTAATTAAAATGATACCAAACTCGATATAATTTAGGTCGTAATTACTCATTAATATTGATTGTAATATTAATAGTAGGTGCAATATAATATAATATATATTTGGTGCAATATTATTCAAATTATATCGTGTTTGGTCCCATTTTAATCAGAACAACCTCATAAATACATTAGTGACTCTTTTATAAAAAAACAAAATTAGAAAAGTAAAATCTTTGCACTACAGTATATCGTGAGATGCACCCCAATAATAATGTAGTATCGCAATTTTAGAATACTTGGAGGAACGTAGTTTAAAGGACCGCGACCGAAACAGTGAAAGTGAGGGTGACTAGACAAAAGCCAGGACCACCGGGAAAACCTGTTGGCGACAAATAATCCACCGATGGGTCGGCAATGTTTAGCGAACTCAGGGTGGGTAAAGGAAAGGCCTATAAGTGTTTTCTTGAAGGAGGAATGGACCAGAATTGAACATAGAGCATGTAGTAGAATTGAAGATAGAGTCGCGTGACAGAGTTGTGCGAAAAGTCATTACAGGTATTTAGTCGATATTTTTGAGTTATGAATTACTGTATACTCTTACTATTAAACATATTCATAATATTAAGTATAATAATAATAATCATTAAAACTCTCTATGATAATGTGGATAGAGCAATAACATACAGTGTGTAGTTTTTGAGTTGTCTTTGTCTTATATCGTGTTCGCACCGTATGTCGAGGCTCGTAAAAAGGAGAATCCCGTATGGAGACAGAAGCAAAAGAATGGAGGAGGACGGTGTTCTGAAATGTAGGATGAAAGTTTGGGTGACAGGAAGTAATAAAACTTGGAATTGGTTCCACGTTGAAATTTTATTCCTACGTACATCTCGATTTTCTTCATGCCACTAACAACACCCGTATGAATGTTATTCTGCGACCCTTCGTCCTTTATTCTCGAAAAGTGAGGAAACTTCGGGACGAAGGGAGAGGTTCGCTTCGCTGCACCAGTGCGTCATCGAAAGGAAAGGGTCGTTATGCGGAATCATGTCTTACATTTTCGACTTCTGTTAGGGAGATGGTAACTATTTATATAGAGGAGGATTTTAATGCACAGCGTATTTTAGTTGTACAAATTGTATTTATTTATAGTAATACGTAATACAATGAACGATTGTAGCCGAGCGTTGTTCCGATACACGAACACTACGTGGATAGACTAGAACTGATAATGAAGACTAGATCGATAGATCGATCGCGGTTCTACGGATGGCAGTTGTCAGGCCTCATCGATAAAGAAAATTTACAGTTATACCTGACAATATTTATTGTAGAAAGATATCGAACAGGCGGTTAGCTCCATTTCCCGGCTTAGGTTTATAGCCACTTTGGGCCTGCGCCTGACCATCGAAATTTTCTGGGTCAGAGCCTAATTCTCCTGGGTGTCCACCACTCTTCTGCCAGCAAGTTCCAATTTCTGAACTTCTTCCTCCACCTTCAAATTGCCAACTTCCCTCTCCAATCCTTTTTTCCAATCCCTTAAAAATCGTTCTGTATCCGTACCGACACTAGAATAACATCAAAATAACTAAGAGCGCAAAAGAAAGTCAGGTAATCGTGAAAAAAAGGACCTTATCTTCAAGTACTGAGACGATTCGTGGCCTTTTGCAATAAGTTACGTTGTTGCGCTCTGTAACAACTTCGGTGGTCGAATTCGTGAAAAACTGCAGAATCTATCGCACCGCTGCAAAAGATACTGTAAACAGAGGCCGGAGCAAAAAGGATGTGTTTTAAAGATTGTTAGAAAGTCAAAGTAGACGTATATAAAGTTAAACGAGTAAGCTTGGAAGCAGAAAACAAATATAACCAAAATATAAAGAAATGTGAAATTGCTTTTTAGAAGCATCTCGGTTAAAGCGTCCAGGTTTCTCATTATCTTCGACATTATCACGGCACTCTAGGAATCGTCATTAATAAATCATTAGTTTTGACATTGCATTATTGCCGAAAGCCTTCTCTAACAACAGAAAAACGTTGCTACACTTTACACCATTTTTCACGCAAAATTTGATGCAAATTCGTTGCTCCGACATTTTCGATAAATAAAAATCGTCTCAGCGGTCTGAACTGCGACGTTAATAAAGGACCGTCAAACCCAAACCAAGTGATCAATATGGATACAAACTGAACTGAATATCAAGAATACTAATATTATTATGTGAACAAAAGATTGGGTTCGAAAAATTAAAAATATTACGAAAAATTAATATTATTATTAATTTTATTATGAAATTCGTAAATCCTCGTTATTTTTTGATCACAGTTCGTGTTCAATTGACAGACACGCGTTTCATACCTCGGATCGCGCACTTCCGAATAATCTCAACAACTAAATCAAGTAGTATTGCTTACGATATCTCCAACATCCCTATCACCGATGCTGAAATCTCCCACTCTAAATACATATATAATAAATTCGTCGTTCTTTGTCGGATACTTGGAAGCTGTGTCTCATGATTAACAAAACACAGCCGATTTACTGCCACTATCGCTTTCCCGTAGCTGCTCCACCATCGTTTTAAATGAAAGTGAGCAGAGCTGTTGCATCGAGACACGAACTACGTATCAAGAAAGAGGAATAAACGCAAGCGTGGCTACTAAACCCCAGTCGTGCAGCTCTGATCTATATTATGGTTTGTTTGATGCTGCTGAGGCAGACAATACCTAAATACGGTCGGCGCATCTTACGCGATTTATGACACGGTCGCGTAACGAAGGCTATTTTTGAGATTAGAATTTTGTATTACGATTCGTATGTTATTAAAAGATTGGTCTATGTTCTAGCGGGAGAAAATGTTATTTATAACTTGGAGCTTTTAATATATCACTCTTTCTCATCTTCATTTGCAGAATATGTATCGTAAAAGGAGAACTTGCGATGGGCTACTCTGACTTATATTGTAACGATCAAATTACCGTTGTTCAGAACTCGGGAGAACTTTCCTTCGTTGCCAGCCACCACCTCCCTCGCAAAAATCTTCACAATACATCTCCTTAACGGTCGTTCTAAGGGCTTGAGGAGGAGCGTTTAACAAATTCTGAATTGCTGATTGGCATTTTTCCGAATTCAGTGAAACCAATCAGCGAGGTTTTTACTGACTCGAAAAGGTGGTAGACTCCAGTGGTAATGACGAACGGATAGATCGAAATCGTATACGAAAAAGGTAACATCCTGAGAAAACACAGCTTCGAACATTTTCTTTCTCATCTTACTAGCAAATTCACACAATGTTAGTTCTGTATATGAGAGTGTATGCCATCACCTAATCTCGAGTCAGTAAAGGCATACACTAACAGATGTTGTTATATAAATTAGGAACGTTAACATTTATATTAACATTATCGATGAATATTGCATTTATCATTGCGGCTTAGAAGAGGAAAGTTGCGTACAGTTGTTCCCTTGGAAACTGATAAGAGAACACCATTTCTTCTTTGACATCTTGGTGTTGCTGAAATTTTAGTGCATTAAACGTGACACTTTTTTGTGTATCTCCAATCCTTTAACATTTGACATACTTACTTATTTCATCTTTAGATCAACTTTTCTTTAAATGTTGTTCTATCTCAACTTAGAAGTCGGGTAACGAAACCACATTAATACATCATTATTATGTTAAAGATAGGGAAACTGAATACTTATTTCTTGGATTAATCGAACTTCAATCCATGACTTAAATTTGTATACTTCAATGATAAGTGCAAAATAGATTTGGAAAGAGATGAATCTTCAAGAAGCAAGGCTTCACAGAATGTTTTTTACTATATGCTACCATGCTGTAGAAAGGGATATGATAACATAGACCAGAAAGATTCAAATAACTTCAAAACTGAATGCTATATGAAATCTCTCTTTCTCTTTGCATATAATCTTTCTTCGCTCTTTAATGAAATTTCCACCAGGTATGTAGAAAAGTAACTTGTTGACAAAATGAGTAGATACAGGAGGAGGTAGCAGTGATAAGTATAATGTATTCACAGAACGCAGTTGCTCTACAAATTCTTTACGAGATATAGTTTGCTCGTAAAAAGTTTAGAAAACAATGTGGCCGCCTGTCCAGCTTGTATAAGCCATACATTTAATGACGCAATAAAAATGGCATGCCATGCGGAAATATCCTTCTTCATAACTATTTGTTTCCCCACTTTATTATAATCTAAGCAATTGGGACGCCACCATAGAAATTATTGCATGATTTCTACACGAGTATTCAAAGAGATACGAAATAAATCAAACGAAACTCTCATAAATCGAGACATTTTGAAGGTTCGAAGAGTACTTTTGCCTTTTTTAATATGAAGTGCATTTTTGTTTCCAAAAATACTTTCTGTAGAGCAAAAGGCTCCATTCACTCAACATAGTCACTTCACCACATTGACATAAATAAATAAAAAGAAATATAAAAACTTTAAACTTGAATCTTATAAGATCGGAAAATACCATTTTGATTGCTCCTTGAATTCGGAACATTTCATGCTTCAGAATACTGTAAATGTTACAGGGAATAATAATCAGTAGAATATAAATCAAACGAACAACATCCATAATGTAACGTTTCATATTTTAGCTTATGCAGTTCTAATATCAGTTGCAGAATCTGTAGCACTGAAGGTAACAATTGCAATAAAATAAAATAAATTAATATCCTGTATTTACTTTGCTTATTATATTTCATATAATTTTGCATATTAATATAATTGCATAAAAATTATCATAAGAATTTAAATCACTAGAAAAAACTCAGTCCATTCTGGCGCAAAATATGAGTCCGATAACTTCCAAGTTTTCAAGCACCGAAACAATCGTGCCAATCATATTATCAGTCAATCAGAATCAAAGAACGTGATTGACTTATCCACGCATCTCTGTCTCAGCAATTCCGTCTAAATGTTTGCAGTTTCACATTTCATCCAAGAAATCACTTTCTTACCCCTTTCTCTTCGCTTTAACACTGACGTTGAGGTAGGAAACTTACAGCGAATACACCGACAACTCTTAACTTTGCCGCTAAGATCGTAGATAGGACGACACCGGCACACGTAGCTCATATGCGATTCCAACTCTGTTGCTAAACTTTTGCAACGTGACGTGCATCATCGGGCGAGTGCTGCTCCTCGGTAATCTCGGCAGCTCCATTACCAACTCTGGGAACAACTTTAATTTTAACGCAGCTGCTTAACTTCAGGATGATCTCTTTCAGATTGACGATTTACTCTACAAAAAGTATAAAAAACGATTTAAACAGCGTTCCTCCACAAATCACTACTCAAAGAAATTATTATAGTATAGGATCCGACCCATCCTTGATTGACGAAACGCAAATAAACTTGACACAGTGCCCTTCATCATAACGAATAAGGGATATTATTCCATTAACAGCTAAACTGGATTGATTTTATTTAAATCAGGATACACTGTCACCAGGTTTAGAGAAATAAGTGCAGACTGATCTGACTCAGAAATTGGATGTAAAGCTTAGAGTGGCTCAAAAAAGTAATCTAGTACTATATTACAAACTCGGCTGATGAATTTTTCCGTAAAACACGTGACATCAGAGTGGTTACCTGAGACGGTCACTTTTTTCCGGATATGGTTGTATGTCGATGAATTGAAGATACCTATCGGCGAGAAACAATTAGTCAGGGTTTGCAATGGTTAACTGCGAAAAAATATAAAGTGAAGTGACAATAAAATTTATCCTTATAATGGTTCCTCAAGGATTTACAGAGCCAGGAATTTTAAGCCTCGACGTACTATATGTCAATGAATGCATGGCTAGATTCCATTTAGCTTTAACACTGGAGCTACTAGAACAGCCAAAATAACTAATTCGTATGTTTTCATAGCAACTCGGTAAATTTACAACTATACATTTTAGAGAAATTACTATGATTTTCGATAAAGAGCATGAACATATTTCGCAACTATACACTTTAATCGATGGTAGTTCTAGTGTGAAGCAGAGCTTAACT
The DNA here is from genome assembly GCA_033822845.1 of Tetrapedia diversipes. Taxonomy (NCBI): domain Eukaryota; kingdom Metazoa; phylum Arthropoda; class Insecta; order Hymenoptera; family Apidae; genus Tetrapedia; species Tetrapedia diversipes. The sequence continues at coordinate 35,157 of JAOPTO010002029.1, read as the reverse complement.
AAACTCTTAATTAGAGCTGATTCAAAAAGGTAGCTTCTCATTTCCTTATATTTTTTGGAATACCACAAATTGTGTACTGACCGTCTCCTACTTACGTATCGATCATGCGCAGTTGCTTTATCTACTATCCTGTTTGGTTGGACGGACTATAGTGATTAGGCCTTTGTGGAAGCACCCTTCTACGAAGTAATCATATTAATTATAGCGGATCTGCGGGTTTACCACCTTGGACACACGTATGCGCAACGCAACTCGATAGCTAACGGACGATGCCACTTGGGCCACCGGCACTTAACGAAATTGCTGGATCCCCAGCAGGCCAATAATTTCTGACGCGATCGCGTGCTCTATCTGCCAATCCTTCTTCTGCTACAACGGGAATCGCGGTTAATACTCTGTAATTGTATCCGTTTTCGTGCAACCGTCGGTAGTTTGACGATTATATGTATGTAGGTACGTGTGTAAATTTTGTGAACGTGCTGATGCGATCTGAGCGATCGCCTTTTGTGCGGAAGGTGATTAAGTGGTATTACGTTACGCTACAGAAAGAAATGATTGATTGTCTCTTCTAACTCGAGTTGCACTCACACATGGCATTAAGTGTAGGCGTTCGTTGAAGCGAACAAAAGAGAACACGGCGACACTTTGAAGTCGTATCTGCGGGCCGGGCCACCCGAAATGCCTAAAGAAAAGAATGGTGTTTGGCGAACAATGATTGATATTAAATATTTTCCTTCCTCGATGTTGTTGCGAATGAAATGATCGGAAAGTCTTTATTTAGCCGTGTACAGTGGCTCCAAAAGGTATTCGTACACTGTATTATAAGGAAATTCATCTGCTTCTGAAATCCGGATTTCAATGAAACTTTCTGTGTGTACAGAGCATGGTGTGTTCTGCGTGGAGCAATTTTTTTGGCGGCAAAATATCTTTTAAGGGGGCTGATAACGAAACTCAAAGTTTCAGCGATTTTTCACGCTTTGAATACAAGCTTTTCTGTGTTCTTTTTTTACGGCAGGGCGATAGGGTATTAAAAATTAAACATTTTCTATTTGAAAGATTTTGTTTCATCAAGTACCATTACAAAGTTATCTTCAAAAAATGAGAGAAAAACTCAGATACTTCAACGCTGGTTTCACCCCTTTATAATGGTACTTAGATGAAGAAGAGATTCATTCATACGTATACTATTACGATCTATATACCAAATACTTCTATCAGACTCAGAATTTCAGGGTTAAACGAATTTATTTGTTACATAGTGTACTTTTTGGAGTCACTGCAGGTGTCACGGAAAAATTCAGGACACTTCGGAATCTTAATAAATTTATTAACGACTACGCCTTTACAGAACGGTGGTTACTATTACAAGAAGGTATCCGGAGCTATTTTCAGTTTTTTATAGGTTTTTTTTCTATGGATGGGGGTAATGTTGACTTTAGTTTGCTACGATGTTTTTCTGGACTATGGAAGAGGTGAGTAATGGAAAATGACTGTCTGGACTATGGAAAAGGTGTGTAATGGAAAAGGACTCTTGAACGCTGTGGCTGTGTTCATTTTCCTTAGTCACTGGCGGATGAATATCGGCAGTGGCCAGAAGATAAGGCTTTTTTTACATAGGAGAGCGGTCGTGGCCGCTTATGGATAAAGGAATTTACGTGTTACGTTGCGTTTTTATTTCTTATTTTATTAATTCCAGCCGTTTCCTCCTACATAAAGTTGTGTGAGTTGGTTGTAGATAAGAAAAAGGTGTTCATGATTATGTTTTCTCGTGGTGTTATCTCCTTCGTATGAGTTTCCGAATTGTTCGTTTTTGTTGCCACTGAAGTCCGCTATCTTTTTGCATCAGTAAAAAACTCGTTGATTCGTCTTCCTGAATTCGGAGAAAACATCAATCAGCGATTCTGTCTCGTGCAAATGATAATCTAAAGAGTTTACGGGTTGTAAAACATGAGTGGAACATATAATCGTTTTAAAGTATGTGTATACATCGTGTGAATGCGTTTAACATGGGAAGTTAATAAAGAATACTTTAAAAATTAAATTTGGTATCTGATTGTAATATATCTGTAGAGAAAAAGGCACTGTATATAAATTTTAATTAAAATAGCCACAATTAAGTTAATGAAGCAGCTGGCAACTGTCCTTTCTTCTTTCGGAAGGAATATCGTAACTGTGACCGTTGTCGATAAATTGCAGATTTCTTGATTAATTGATTCATACCACCATTTAAACGACAGAAAATGTATATCATTTTGAATGTCCTGTAAATCTCTGTGCATTGTGTGTATTATGTGTTTTATCCAATTTTGAAACTTGCACAAATGAAATAAGAATTCAGTTGTTGATAAAGTATAAAATTTAGCAACGCGCAGAACGTACTGTCCAAATTCGCCTACTACATACGTTACAAAGTAATGTGGTGACATGGAACCCCTGCGGGTGTTCTATGGGGCTGCATCAAACACTCTATCACGGGACCTGAACGTCGGCCCGTCCTTCGACCCAAATGGCCAGCCAACCTTCATTACCAGGGCGTTTGATTGCAGCCTCATTAGAATCCAAAAAACACCCGCAGAGTCCTTTCCATGTCTCCACATGTTCCACCTCTCGACGCGTCCAGGGAATATAAAGGGCAAACTTCCCTGGGCACAACAACACAGTTATACAGTCAATCTATCACAGTCAATCTGTCACAGTCAATCTATCATTCAGTCATTCAGTCATAACTCGCAAACGTGTAATAACCCACAAATAAAGACTTCTACAGTAAGATATGTTTCATATTTTTTTCTAGTTATCGCACAATGACACAGTCTATAATATCAATTATCAAATAACATGAAATCGATCGAAAATAAATCATCTATTCGTTAGAAAGCTCAGTCCATAAATTACTACCGCTTAAAGGTAAACTTCTTCAGTAACATTCTGCAATCGATATTTCGGCATTGCATTTCATAGAAACCAGTTCCGGTTAAAACCGAGTCCCCTCTGGAGTCCTCTCCGTTTCATGTAATTTCGCTTTAATTGCACTCGGTCTCGGAGGATAGACGGAACGAATGAACGACATGGAACGTGGCTAAATGTCGGGATCCCTCGAGTGTCTTCGGCGAAAATTGTCAGCAAAATTGCTAGTCTGCCTGCTATTCACATCAGGTTGGTTGACGCGTGGCTATCTTCGTGAGGTATCCCATTACAGATACGCGGTGACAGCTACCGGTTTGACAGCCAATAACGACGTTCCCTGACACCTTGATCCAGATAGGAAGTGAAGATCGAAGAGATGATAGTTACAGTAGCGGACAAAAGTTTAAGACCAAGGGGTCAACGAAACTAAATTAATTAATTTATAAGAAATAGCGTGGTAAACGAAATTCGTATTCTATGCTAATCAGTAAATAGTATTCTACTATAATAACAATAACAAAGGTTACACAGACAATATTTGCAAACTATAAAAATATGTTTTTCATTGTACTCTAGTCTTAAACTTTTATTTGCTACTGTACCTCAACGGCAAATATTCAATTTAATAAAATTATTCGAGCCAAAACTGCTTGAATTGCCAGATGCGCCCCGGAACTGTTTTTAGCATTGACGATTAAATTCCATTACGACGACTTAATGCATCTGTTACCGCGAAAAATCGAAATTGGAAAATTAAACCTCTATGGGCCGAATTCTTGTATCAAATATAAAAAAATTGATGGAACGGAAAATCAACAATTATAATCCTATATATGTAGATGAACAAAAATTTTCCAGGTTGAACAATTTTACATTATAGAGCATTATATAATTAATATGTATACGCCATCTCATGAAAAAAATTAAAATTATTTGTTAAAATGTCAATAAATTAGCATGTGACCTGAAAATTACACGAGCTCATAGAGGGTTAATTCGAAACTAACCACGGAAATTACATGCTTACTTCTATCGCAGATTCCCCGTGTTCTATTTCCCTGTTTCTCGTTTTCAATCAATTCCCACCTCGAATGACATCTCCGTTTTTCAGCTACCAGCCTAACTCGACGTAACAAGGAGAAACTCGAAATCAGACGATCTCGAACATTTTCGATACGACATCAGTCGCCGAATCCATCGCCACCGTTCACTCATGTGAAGAACACTCTAGGTGCCGTCCTACGAAGCGTCGATAAATTACAATTTCAATTTCGTGTGAATGAAGGCTACGTACTTTTCAGAGATACGTTCTGCTACCATAGCAGCAATGGAAGGGACAACTAGCTGGTTCATTAGGCCAGCTACACGAATGTACGTTTTAATTACACGGCATCATGCGGCCTGATGAAAACCGAGCGTCTCGACACCGCTGGATCCGACTAAACTGGTGCTCAAAGGGGGAACGCCAGATTACGTTCGTGATTATGCTTCCCGAGCATCGAGCTCTCCAGATGCTTTTGTGTCATTGCGATTCCTGCGATCTATTGTTAATCTCTTTTCTTCTCCAATGGTGGACTCTTTCTTTGCTTCCTATTGTTCGGTTACAGTTGAAATATAGATACGTATAAATGTATATAATATCCGTTTAATAACAAGTAAATACCGAAGTATAATAGCTTTCATTTCTAGACATTCAAGTATGTCTACGCTCAGTCAAAAGAAAATCATTGCAGACCTTCTATTTATTTATTTTCAAAATTCTAAACCATATAATCGAATTTCCACCTCCCTTCTTAACATGATAAACCTTAAGGTGCCTCCTAAAGATTTTCAGGACACAGAACCATTCTACATCAGCTATACTACAACAAATTTGAGTTCTCGAAGTGGTCTCCCAAGGGCTACTAAGATGGCAAATGAATTCCGTAACCAATCTGAGGTAATTTAAAAACTTCTCTGTAGTAGCTGGTAAGTATCATAATGTACAATAATTTCCTTTTTCCTCTTCGCTTTTATTATGTACATTACCTCCGTATGAATCAAAAGGGCCTAGTAGCACGTAAATAAAGTAATAAAATAATAATAATAAAATGAATCCTATCGTAGAAAGTATCGTATTATTATTATTATTATTATTATTATCGCTATTACTATTATTGTTACTATTATTAATGTTATTAATGTGATCCGTAACAAAAGTATAAAGTACTCAATAATTTCTAACTTATAAATACCGATAACATAACTACTTTTAACCCAACTCTGTCACACAATTCTATGTTTAACTTTCAACTCTTCATACAACTCTACAACTTGGTTTTTCGTTTAACATGGGTCTTCCCCTCCCTCGAGAAAACCATTACAGGGCTTCCCTTTTTCCACCCCGCGCTTGCTAAATATTGCTAACCCGTCGGCAGATTATCTGTCACTAACAGTTTGTTTCGATGGGCCTAACTTTTGTCTAGTAGACCCACATTTTCACTTTTCCGGTCCTTAAAACTACGATACTAACTATCAAATTAAGAACCCCAAAATTGCTGCTGATTATAAACAAATGACAGACAATTTAAATCCTTCTACATTCGAATCCCGAAAGTTAGATGCAAACCGTTCCAAACCTTCGTTTTAAAACTCTAACCCATACTTTCGCTGCTATTATGATCAGCAACAGAGAAAATATACTCCGAGCCACCAATTACTGTGTCGCAATCTCTTCTATCCGTCTTTCCCCTGAGCACTATCAGACGACGGTCATATTTACAACCCACGGAATATAAATCAAACGCAGTATGGTATCCCGTGAAACAGCTAGGTAGCTCGTAGTGCGTAAACCCCAGATCGGTATACCAAACAAGATCCCCGTCGAATTTCCGGAAGGAAAGTGGATCCTGCCGAGGAGAGGGAACGGTCGCTTCAGTGCAACAAAATAATTGCATCGGCTCAAGTATCCATTCGCGATGTATGGCAATAATTACAATGCAAAACGAGAGCAAAGAATGAAGCGGGCGCACATACAAGTGTGTGGCCATAGCTAACCTAACGTTGGAGAATATGGAGATGCCTAATGAAGAAGGAGTTCCGTAATTTACATATAGCATGAATGAATATGCAGAATTAATTGTGCGCTTGTAACATGACCGTTACACGTATACAAGTATACACATACTACCCCTGGCAAGCAGTTTTCGACTACGTATGAAACCATAAAACAGTCTGAAAATACTGTGTATATTTTTGAAATACCTGGGAGTACAAGTTATTTGGGAGAACTACATTAAAGAAAGTGGCGATAGCAAATTTTACTTAAATTAAATCAATTAAAGATTAATTAAGGATTTAATCTCGATGATACACTCTTAAAAGCTTTGATTTTTCTCCAGAAAATCAGATGCTGAGTTTTTCTACACGTTTAATTAACACGTTCGTCACCACGTCACCCATATTTTTCTTAAAGTTAAATAGGATTTTTAATTGAAATTTTGAAAGCAATTCAATGGAATAAGCATTGAAGTATAATATATATAAATATAAAATACGTAACATAAATATAAAAAGTTAAAATTTTTACTGCTTTTATATTTTTTTACTCCAGTTTTTTATACAATTGAATTTGGGTCCAGCGAGAAACTCAACCGAATCACGCTGGGCGACGAACGTGTTAATCAAAAAATGTGCACTTACCAATAGAATATTTGCATATGAACTTTTTTACTTAAAATTTCACTAGTATAATTGCAGAACGATAATATTGTGGCCGTCATAAGAGATGAACACTGAAGGAACAGGTCGCAGAAGAGGTAATGATTATCGAGATTGCATTGTATTCTTCTTAACGACCTGTTTAAAGCTCGGTTTATAAAGCATTAAGCTTGCATTCTCCGTTCGCAATAATTATGTGTACCGTCTCGTAATTGCTGGAAGCACCGAACTCACTTCAACAAATTGACGCAGTAGAAAATCTCTACTGACCTGAAACCCCGTTGTTCAATATCAAAGATGCATCGACTTGCAAAAGTGATTTCAAACCTTGCAGTAGTCGCTTCAGTTATTCGAACCGCTCATTTGCATAACGAAGAGTTTCAGTGACATAAAATTTACAAAATTAGGTAACCAATGTTACCAAAGAATAATTTTAGTATAAAAAATGCCCTGGAGAAATGATAATCAAGTTCAAAATTTAGACGAACATCTTGTTTAGAATTTATGACAGCCTATGGAAACAAATTTTTTAATCTTTTGAGAAATAAAGGTATCTTGAGAATATTCCAAGAATTAAAGCTCAATCCTGCTTTTAGTTCTCAATTCTGAAATGTAAAACTTCTCAACTCTAACCAGCGTGATCCGAATTTTTTCTCCCAGCAACAAGTACCAAAATACTTGGATTTATCAATAAAGTGTCAACATTTTTTAAAAACATTCATACGTTAAGATATGTTTTCATATCTCTTGTTCGATCCCGTCTGGAATATTGCTCTGTTATTTAGTCCTTGTTTCATGACCATCTTCGTAAACAGATTGCGAGTATCCAACATCGGTTTTTACATTTGTTTGCACTTCGTATTGATTACCCTATACCGATCGATAATCATAAATATGAGCAAGTTTTGTAGGAATTTAACTCAGTACCACTGAAGAAGCGTGGTACCGTACTTGGACTTCATTTCGCATAGAATGTGATCAATGATTCTGTTCACTACCCTCAACTATTGGAGCCCTTCAGTTTACTACGTTTCTCGCAGCTATTCAACATCAAACTCTCTTGCTAGATAGCTCATACTACGCTTTATGATGGTAATAACGGCCTCAATTAAATCTTAACACTTTGCCAGCCGCACATTTATCGAATCGCCGTTACACTGTCGCCGGCAAGATTCACGCAGGTTCTACTACTCACAAAATGTGATATTTACGCAATTGTTTGTAACATAAGTAGTTACAATCTGGTAAACTGGGAAGAGAAAACAGTTGAAACCACTGTTTCCCATTCGTCAAATATTACTCTGCAACAATGTATCTACCTGTACAAACATCGAAATGCAGCATCACTGTTGGCGAAAAGACGTCACGGATACGTGACAGCGGCCGATAACGGTTGACAAAGAAAAGTCACGCGTACGTGACAGCGGCCGGCAAAGTGTTAACAAATATTGTAAATCCATCGACTTTTTTTCAACACTGGCTAGCTTTAACCCTTTGCTAAATATTCTCAGTTGAAATGCTCCGCGTGGACGGCGCTCTATTAGCAATTGTGTTGCTCTAAATGGGAGATCGGAAAAATTGACAAACGCATATATACATCCATAAGAGTAACTTTCGCCAGAGACGCTTATACGCTTATAGTTCACAGAAGTAGATTTTGCCAGATGCATATAGACGCCAATAGCAATCAAAGTGTTAAGCAGCAACTATTCCATCGTTGTGAATCTTTTGATTAATATGTATTTTTCTCTTATACTCTAAAGGGATTTCACCCGTTAACGAAACTAAATAAATAAACAAGCAAATCCAGTTATATTTACGCTTCGACTACACTTCGTCCTACTAAAGCAATATCGAACATAAAACTAAGAATGCAAAACTAACAAAGAGAAGAGCAAAGTAGCGGGAAGCTAAAAAGCCGCTCGATTGCATTTGTCAAACGCAAAACCAACCGATTGAACCGGCAAGTGAACGAACTTAAAATTTCTCCGAATCTAAACCAAAACCACCTGGTTTGCGAGTCTCATCGGCTGCCCCTAATTTCGTCATTATCAGAGGTAACCACTCGCGAATTATGAGATCTCTGCAGCCGGTTCTCACGCAATTTTGGAGCTGCGCTGTGAGATTACCACAGCGGTCTATAGCGCGGCGTCACCGTGAAAAGCAACTTGTAGAACGAGCTCCCACTACACCACCTGTCCCTTCACCGATGACATTGATTAAGTTACGGATTAAGGCTGTTGCAACGTACTCCTGTGCCTGCCACGTGGCATGTGGCTTATTCCCTGCCGATATACTTGCTAAGCCTCTATCCCCACCCTAAACCTCAAACCTCTCAGCAGTTCCAAGCAGCGTCTTACATGAGGATTCCGACGATAACCACCACCACACGCTTCCTTCCTGCTCGAGCTTCCGCTTCGACCTAATATAGCTACGCGTTCTTCATTTCTTCCTTCAGTCGAACCTTAACCGCTGTTAGACCCTTGCGCTGCACTCGCGGCCAAGGTCTCTCGACGAGGAGAGCATCTTCCGTCCCAGAAAACAACAGTGCCTTTGCCTTTTTCGTCGAACATTCTTAACATCCACAGAGGGACAGTAGTCTTAATTCTCTCGTCAACCGTGGTTCCTCAATAGCAAGGAGCGTGTCATAAATAAGGGACTTCCTGTAGACCCGGCGCCCAGCCGACATCCAATCTTGAGAGGCACATGGGCCTAGAGGAATTTCCCCTTCGTTGCCAAAATTCGGGAAACCTTCCCACTCCGAGTGGCTCACCCCACCCTCGTTCTCGAAACGCGTGCTAAGGGCACAAGGACGTGGGTTGATGGTATTCAGGGCATACTGCTGATTGGAGTTTTGACTTTTTGGCTCTAACCAATTAGCGTATCGCCTTGAGGTATGGAGGAGTGACCAGTCGAACTCCTCCATATAAAACTAAGCTATTTCGGCGCCGGGTTTAGTATGGAATTTGAACAGCATAGAATTTGAACAGCATAGTGTTGACCAGAATAGAATTGAATCGAGAAGAGCATAGAATTTGAATTAGAATTGTATCATTTTAGAATAGAATTGTTTCACTCTAGAATTGTCTTGAAGAATTGAATCAGACACTCTTAGACTCTTAGATACTTTGAACTTGTTATTCGACACACCACATGCAAACTCAACCGGAACACGAGCGGTTTTACATAAGTAACAATCGTGGAGTCCCAAACAACCGCTTTTTCATTACTTCTGGAGCAGTTCAAGCAACGAGGAAGTGCAAACTTAACCCCGGAGTCTCGTCTCAAGGTCCATCCACGGACGTCGTTCCATGTAATGCATATTAAATCGGCTAGCTGACTTAAGTCATTTCAACAACGTTATGTAGTGGAAATTAAAAGACAACGTGGGTCATGACATTTTGTCAACGATTTTAAAATTTGTGATGCGTGTTCTGGTGAACTTGTCGGAAGAACAGACATAGTCATGATGCCATAGATTTATTGAATTTTCCATGAAGGACTGACTTGCTTCAACAAATCTTCCGTTTGTGTTTACAGCTTCGTAGACTGGTCTTTATTGGTCGCTAGTTCAAAGGAACTACTTTTATTATCTTACAGCGGCTGGGACGTGGTTGTGGATACAGACTTGGAAAGGTTTAATGGAACTCGTAGTGGCCATATCCCTTTTTGACTTAAGGATATCTTTGAAACAATACAATCTTACTTATATATGAAGATACGCCACGAAACTAACGATAAGTTCTGCAGAAAATTGGTAATCCTGTGATTTACGCATATATCTGGCAACCAGTAGCAAGCGAGGTCAAGTAAATTTGATATACTTTCGAATTTGTTATATGTCAAATAAAGTAAATAAATATACCAGAAAGGTATATTTATTCTGTAATATTTATAGTATTATCTATACCACTGCATTAGTCTTCTCTCTGTGGGTGTTGCTTTTCTGTGTGTTAACGGGGATGGATTTGAAGAGTGAGAGTCCTATGTCCAGAATGTCGTTATATAGTTTATGGTGTGAATAGTTTAATGCGAGTGTCCCATCTAGTGAATGTTGCATTATGTATATATTATGATGTATGTCTTCGTCAAAAGCAATTGAGTGAAGCAATCGAAAGACGGAACACTGCGATAAAGAGAGTAAATGAGCACAAGAAAGAGAGACTATATAATTATCAAGTTTTAAACCAATTAATATTTGAATATACATATCAAATATATTTTCTTTAATTGGGTTCTTCGTACAAATGAAGTTATTAAGTGTAATTCGTCACATTATACCTACACTCTCCAACTCTATATATTATACAATGTGTCGTTAGTTGTCGGAGCAAAAGCTTAAGACATTCTTCGGTTGGCAGCAAATAAAGACAGCTCAGCGACGCATCTTAGCCATGACAAGTGGTTCTAAACAAAGTTCAGGCAACAGGGAGGGCAAGTTAACCACTTTTCTGTTTGAGCGCGATTTCAGTTCACTGCGTTGGCTTGCCTGGTGTCAAGTGACCAGCGAGCCAACTGTTTCGAGGCTTCAAAGTTCGTGGAAAAGTGCCAGCGAGCGATCGATCGGTCGACCCGCAGGAGGAACTTGCCGATTAGACGTCCAAATATTCAATGAACGTCTACGGTCGTCGTTCATGACGATTTCGTACGTCTTCGGTCCTCCTCCGAGTACGTTGATGTCATTACATATAATGATGAGAAATTGATTCTCGTGACATGAATACGTTAACAGATTTTATTTCCAAATGAATTTTAAGAAAAATCTATTGTAGAGCAGAATTAGCTGCAATATCGAAATAGAATACTTTAAAAGGCGGGTTTAAACTTGTCCTCGAGTAAAGACTAATTTAAAAGTAGAACGACCATATATCTTATACTAAGAGTTTGGGATTAAAAGTCACTCGTTAACCAGAACACGGGAAGATTAGATTGTTCCCCTCGCAACGTTCTCTCAATAAAAACTAAAACGACTCCTTATTTACCGAAAATAGAGTATTTTTTGTAAATAAAAATGCCTTCCATTAGAATTATTTTTATTCGCTTTCATCTAAAAGTAAAGACAAAAAAATGCGAATAAGATCATAGAGTAAAAAATTATTTTCCAAATTTTCTCTCACCAAGAAATGACAAATGATCGAAGATCATTTCTGTTTGATTCCATGTAACACGCAATGTTTAAAAGGTAGCTCCGACGAACTAACCATTTACACTCGAAAGGCGATTTTTGATCGAGGAATGGTACCCTCTTCAAAAATTTTAAAGTACAAAGTACCGAGATTAAATAAGATTTATATTAAAGTTTATTATAACACTGAAATCGATAACAAGGTTAATTTTAAAGTTTTTAGAAACTAATATCGTTTGATTATCCTGAGTCACTCTTCAAGTGCAAAGGATTAATAAAAAATTGTCGAGTAGCGTAGCCAGAACGAGTCATTTCAACATTAACAGATGAATTCATCAATAACTGATAACCGAAGAACGAAACAAGCATCGAATGATAAAGAAAGTACATGAAAATGGCCCCTTTTTAGAATATAATTCATAATCACTTTTTGTAGTTATTTGAGTGACATACCGCCCCTCACAGTAAATCATCTTCCTTTATAGTTTCTGTCGTTTCATTTAAATTAAACACTTGACTTTATAACCCGTTAAAGATTTTAGTAACCTCACTTCATCAAGAAAATGTCATGTAATTAAAGTGTTTTGACTGGTCAAAAGACGTATGAGCATAATGGAATTATTATAGTACATTGAAACATAATCAACTGCTACAATAATAATTAAAATCCACATGTTTAAATTTTATGCAATCATAAGGCTGGAATCATTACAGTAATGAACAAAATTAAAAATATTAACGCTAAACACAATATTACATATTAAAATACACAACACTGAATAAATTATAATGATAATACTACTTCTCATTAGAAACTTCGTTGATACTGATCTTTTTAAATAATAACACAGAGTACTACATGATATAAAATAAATGATATTAACAATTATGCTGGCAATGATACTATACAAAATTATTAAAGGTACAAAAATGTATACAATAGAAAATTAGTAACACTAATCGTAATAATATTAATGTCGGAAGAAATAAATATCGGAATTCGTAAACCTTCCACAATTTTTCATTAGTACCTACAGCAATATTACCCGGAAGTGAATGAAAGCGGAGGCGAACGACAGGGAGAATAATACGCAAGTTCGAGTTAATTATTGCGGAAGGATTGCGCGATCGTGTCGCGTTAACGACGAAGCCAAATTTTTTGGTGCCACTGAAAAGATACTCGAGAAAGCCTGTCAATTTCGCAGGACCGTCAAATCGAGCTCATTTTCGCGCAATCTCGAACATGTCGATATCGTCTGCGTGCGAGGCGAAATAAAGGAATGGAGATCGGTGCTCGGCTTATTGGCAATCAGATAATCGTCCCAATTTAATGTGCTCGTCAATTATTATCAACCCCTCGTACTGGTCAACTATCACCGAGGAAACAATAAATTTCGACCTACGGATGTCTGTTAATTAATCATGCCGTAGATATTCGCTCGATCTCATTGTGCGAGATTTAACGCGCCTCGAATTTAATCGGATCGTTTACATTGAATCCTATCATAATACGTTATTAAGAACTGAAAGTGCTAATGAAATTATTGCTTTGTTTTGTACGTGTTTGATTGACTGATGAATGTGAAATAAGTAGTGCTTCGTCCGGAAAAAGAATACAAATTTTGTTTAAAAAGGTGCATTTCAAAACAAGATTCGGGCGATATCGCGCATAGCGATGCCCCTGGATTCGCGACGTCTGATTTAATCGTTATTAAACGTAATAATAATTGGGTAACGTCTAACGGCGGATTTGTTAAACATCGTCTTGGCCTTGACTATTGTCGCTCGAGGATGTCGAGTCGCAAGGACAAAAAAGATGCTTAACCTGTCTCTAACGCCTGTTGCTCGAGTAATTCGAAATTGCGAATAATGATTCGAGAAAGGGCGTTCCTGTATGTGAGTGAGAGAGAGAGAGAGAGAAAGAGAGAGACATACTTATTCCGCGAGGTATTTAAGAGCGAGTGCCGTGGAAGAAGAAAGAGATTCTGTTGAAGTATCCCGAGGGAGATAGTCTTGCAAATAACGGTCGCGCACGTGAAAATTTCGGTATTTCTGAAACGGATCAGTCACGGAGTTAAAGATTTTACGGTCGTGCGGTACGTACATTTATTACGGATTTTCGTAGTTTCGCGCATCGACCAATAGTGCGGGAGAGTCTACAATTAGACGCGGCAGTCGTCAATTATAGATTCATGCGTTTCGCATTCCGCAGCTCCGAGACGTCGGTGGACACCCATAAGTTTCTTATGGTCCACCGACAAAACAACACCTGAATTCCTCTGGATAAAGGGAAAAGAACAGCCGGCGATCTTCGATTGTCGGAGCTCGCTGGTGACGGTAATAATCACCTATTGCTGTCCCGTGCATCCCTGCTGTCCTTATTCGTGAAGCATTGAGGGGATGCACGCCCACAGGATAGGCTACGTCTTTCTTGAAATCCTGCCCACCAACAGCAGATGTATTCTAGGGGAGGATATTAGTTCCTATTCCCGTGCATCATATGAATCGGGGACGGCCATTCACGCACGGGGATCTAGAAAAAGCCATAGAATACACTCAATCTGTGCACGATTGAGCAACAGTCGTTCCTTTAAAACTGCAATGGCTATGATGCAATTTAGCTTCGCCTGTCACAGTGTAGGCCCGGCGGTGCATGTAACAATAATGTAGAAACATCGCAGAGCGGTCCCAGCCGCGGTGTGAATGCTACACTGGAGGCACTTTGCAGTTTCTGCAGGTCCATGCATCCAGCCACCATGGGACTACGCATTGTGTGTGTCCTTACAACGCACACACACGGGGAACGAACGGAAGAAGACGTTGTGTGTATTGGGACAGAATCGTCTATCTCATAGACGAGTCGAATACACACATAAGAGAGTAGATCCTCGGTATTTACCGAGATGTGGTCTAAACACACAGACACGTCGGATCTATATGTGCTGAAGCATCGCGATGCTCACACTTAATCTCTTAACAGGATTCATTACCGACACAAAAAGTCGTCGCGATCCGGCTTATCGCCGGGGAATAGGACGACGATTCGGGCTTTGAAATAATAAATCTAACATACAAATTATATATAGTCCGCAATTGTTCTCAGGTGAAGCACCTGACCAGTCTTCAGCAGCCGGCCCTCAGGACGACCACCAGAGGCCAGACGTTTTTCTGCAGAGGGCATAAGAAGACCAAAGAACAACCAAAAAACTCTTTCACTACTAACGTTGTGTAAAAATAAACGGAGTAAAAACCAAATAAACTACACTTCAGCGTTGACCTTGTCTAGAACCCTTATCGATCCCACTCTCTCTCTCCAGACTCTTCGTAGACTGAGAAATTTATTTTTAATATAAATTTTCATAGTCGAATTACGAACAAATTTAAATGATTCAATGTGTGGAAGCAAAGAATCCTCAAAAGTCAAACGAGAAAACCGTGTAGAAGTATAGCTAAAAACAGATTTACATATAAATATACCTCTAAATGAGCTTCAACTATCATTAAGAAAGCAACAAAAAATAGTAAGTTTTTGGGAAATTTAAAATTATTAAAAATAGTAAACTAAACTAAAGTATAGATAGGGGGTTCAATTTTGAATGCAAAAGATTTTCAAACGACAATTAATTTATTTTCCCATAAATATTCATATATTATCTAATATACATAGGTATCATGATGTCCTTCAGCGTAATATTAATGTCCAAATATTCTAACTATTCTACAAAGTAAAAACTTTCTAAATCAAGACCTCTAATTATTCTATCGTGTCTCGTTCGTCAAGAATCGGAGAAAACGCAAAAGTGTTTAAGGGATGGTAAAGAAAATTTGGATGATAAAAATTGTGCGTGGGAGGACGAGGAATGTAAATCTGTCGTTCATTAACAGTCTGAGTCTGACGACCACATTTGCTACCCTAGCTTCAAAATGGCCACAACCAAGCTAGTCAAGGACACGGTTATGCGTTCGATTATTAAGATCAGAACACTAATAGTATATGTTTGTAATGCAAACAAAATGTTCAGTAACATCGAACATGTTAGGAGATATCCAAGAAAACACGGATTATCACGGTTTGGTTAAGTAGAAAAAATACTGGGAGTATACATATTTGGTTATCAATCAGAATTACAGTATAGGATTAGGCTGAAGTATTTCATAGCTTGATAAAATTGTTAATGTATTTTTCATGGCACAGCAAAATAGTTTCGTAAGATTCAAAACTAATAGGTTTGCTAAATTTCTTATAGTATCAGATTATCGCCCTTTCTACCTTTCATGGGGTTACCTATCTCCCCTCTGTTAAAGTAAACGCCTAAAAGTATATTTTTCTACCAATCACAGGATAGCTAGCTTTTAAACACCGCCCAACAGAGGTATTGATATTCGAAATTTTGAAAGACACGACAGATTCCTTTTGAATGTCAAGCAGAAAACATTCGAGAGAATAAAATATCTCGAAGTTCGCTATCAAATACACCAATGAACCACATATAACGCGCAACACGAACATCGATCATGATCCGACGTACTCAATCCTTGTCACTTGCTAATTAAGTCGACGGACCAATTTTCATTTTGCTTTTTCCTCTATAGCGATTTTCGTAATCGCCAACGGCCAAATTGACATGCAAATTGCACGGCATTTACGAACTGGGACAATTGCGAATGCAGTTAAAAGTGCGTCTGGAGAAATGAGGGATTAAAGATAGGCAAAGAGAACTAGAGTGCCATTTGGACGAGCACAATTTATTAGCTTGGGTTTTTTTTAAATAGCTGTTCGATGTCTTTGAAAATGGAACGTGACTAGTAATGGTGGTTGAAAATTTACATTAACTACTTGCGAGTTCAACACTTTCTTACAGATCGAGTTTCCAAAAAATTCTTCCTCAAAGTCTACAAATTCATATCCCCAAATACAACTCAATAAGTTAAAGAATTAATGTTACTCGACAAATGAAAGAACTGCATGAAGTTACTATTGTTGTAAGAATACGATTGAGTGGGTACGACTCTAGAAAAGTATGAAAAGTGCTTGAGTTGAGCGATAGTCGTGTATAATATTTAGACTAGAGTGTTTCTGAGGCACGAAAGATGAGTACTTGAGACAACATAATAACTGTGGAATTTTGGATGAACGTGACCAAACGCATCGAATGAGAAAGGTTTACAATTAGAAAGAAAGGAAACAAGTGTTTAAAAGAATATATGACGGGGAGAATGCGAGCGTGATTATGAGAGGAGCAAGAACGTCGAAGTTATTAAGTTAAAACGTTGTTAAGTTAAAAAGTTGTTAAACCAGCGTTACTATTAAACTGTTTTAAATATTAGGTTGAGTGATAAGTAGCTTCCGTTTTTTATCAGACATTTATTTTGCTCTCATTAAATAACAAAATGATATTAATTTATTATGTATTCACCACTATTATATATAACTTTCTCCCATCTTCTTGGCGGTTTATCAATTCCTTCCTTGTGAAATGTGATTGGTTTGGACTGGAAGAAATTTTTCTTCAGAATTGAAGGTTTTTCCATTCAAAAAGTTTTATAAAGAACAGAAAATATGGTAGTCTGTTGAGGCAAAATCCGGGGAGTAAGGTGGATGTGGTAAAACAGACCATCCAAGTTGAAGAATTTGTTCTTGAGTCACCCTTGCTGTATGTGGTCGCGCATTGTCGTGTAAAAGAATGACGAGTGCAGGACGCTTTTCATGGAGTTTCTCTTGCACTCTTTGCAACGGCTGAACGTACCCATCTGCAGTAATCGTTAAATTTGACTTCAACAACTCGTGGTGAATTATTTCTTGATAATCTCACCATACGCGTAATAAAATCTTTTGCCATGGATATTTACTTTCGGATCTGATAGGGATGGTTGATCCTTATCAAGCCACTGTCTTTTGTGGACTATATCTTCATACCCGTATCCATACATACTATATCGTTTTACCCGTGAGAGCAGACTTGTCGCGATTGACATGTGATCTTCTTTATTCTGTTCACTGAGATTGTGAGCTACCCACACTCCTATCTTGCTGACTTTCCCTAATTTCTCCAGGTGACGGTTAACAGTTGATTGTGATGTATTCAACCCTTCTGCTATACTTCTTATTGATTAACGTGGATTTTGCTCCAATATTGCTTTTAAAAGATTGTCGTCAAAGTCGGAAGGATGTCCCGCTCTCGATTCGTTTTTTAAGGTCGCATCTCCAGAATGGAATTTTATAAACCAATTTCTAACTGCCTGTTATTAGTCTTCACCATATACACTGCATGTTTTTTCAGCTGTTGCCTTAGCATTATTGCCTTGTTTAAATTCTCAGTGCATTACATGACGAATATGTACTTTTTAACTCTCCATTTCAGAGATTGAAAAAAAAAACAGTTTAACGTAATGTGTACCACACAAAACAGTTCATAAAAGACTAACTGAAGCCTCGCCTATATAGTGAAAACAGAAACTTCTTGTCATGGTAACTCATAGCGGGTAGATACGAACAATAGATTCTATTTAGCTGCATCAGAAGTTACTTATGACTCGACCTAATATATCTAAGAAGTTTACTTTGTTACACCAATAGAAATAAATCGTATATTATTAAAAAAAGGAATTCATTACAATAATCTTATTTCTATTGTGGTAATGCATAGATTTAAGGATTAGTACTGTAAGATGTTACGTTTGGTGTGTGCCTGGGCGTGAATGTGTGTACACACGTGGGTGAGTGAAGGGATCGATAGAGTGGGGCCGAGTGTTTTGTCTTTTGGGGTCCTATTCGAAATTCGAACAAGAGATGAATGGATCAGAAGCTGAGTAGTCAGCATAGAACGAGGAGCTGTGTACCTTGCGAAGCATAAGCCTAGTTTGTTATTTTGTGTTCGTTTGTGTCGTTTTAATTTTATTAAATTAAGTATATTTATAACTTTATTCACTTTTCTTTCTTTTCCTTTTTCTAATTTATAACCTTTCCTATACTATTCTTATCTACTTATTCTTCGTTACGAGGATTCCTTCACCCTGCTGAAACAAATTAACGAACGAATGCCGCCTCACAATTGCTCACCATTCGACCGAATTGTTCCGGAGTGAACTTCAATTCATATTAAACGCAACCGAACATGACTCTCCAATTTCCGGCCTTTGTTCGTCCGAGCATCGGCGTAAACAAAACTCACCCGTGACTAGTGGAACACTGTTTTTCCCTTTTCCGTATTTTACTGGTCACCCCATGTAACTCCTATCACCGGTGACCGATAACGGGAACAAAAACGGTGTGCGATTGGAAATTTATTCAACCCCGATCTATGTGATATGGCGTGGGTGTCATGTTCCGGGAGTGGCAGCTGCTGCGGAGAAAATTCATCTTTCCAGAGCGTTACTTGACTCCCTCTTATTTCTGGAACAATATATCGCTTAATCGCTTCAGGAATATTTTTCGTCGGCAAAATATTCGCTACACTATGAATGGAGCGTAAATTGTTCCGCTAATTCACTACTGCTCTTGCACAGCTCGCGCGTGAATATTGCAGAGAACGAAAGGTGAAAACATTTCGTTTGTTTGTTCGTTCGAAAAATATTGCCGCGATTCGTGCGTTTTTGACCGATCAATGAACGGACTTGTGTCAAAAAGGAACGAATAAAGAGATTATTTTCAACGTTGGCGTACAAGTTTTACTTCTAGATAGGTATAAGCAGGTAAAAGTAGAAAACTGAGCAGACACGAATATCGTTTATCCATTGTGGATGCTTTACTTGCTGTTAGTGTTTTGTGAACAGCTGTAATTTATTTCTTCGACGCAAATTAGAAACTGCAAGTTACGAACTGTATTATTCACTGTTTGTACTCGGTCAGTTAAACTGCTCTTTGCATGTAAAAAGAATAAGTAAAGTGATTGTCATACATAGTATTGTAAAGCAAACATAAGAAATATAACAATTAAATTTGTACCTAATTTAGGACACTTAATAAAAACCATTTTTATTAAGCACTAATGTAAAAGCTGCTTCTACGGTTGAATTTATCCTCTAGAAGTAAGCAATTTCGGCATTTTACGTAGATTTAATGTAAATATAAGTTCTAAACAAAATTAGTAATTCACGCTTAATGGCATTGTTTAATAAACATTAAAAAAGTTTTCGATCTACACAAATATTGCAAAGTTAATCACTGAAATTTATCAGGAACAATTATTGTGAATGGTTGGTATGAATGTGGTGTATGAAAGTATGTTGGTAAGAATGAGTGTGTTTGAATGATTGCCTAGTGGTGGTAGTGTTGAGTTCACTTCTGTTTGAAATCTGAGAGAGCATGTAAGTACGAAAGATAAAAAGGAAATAAAATTAAGGATTGCATAAAATTAAGAAAAAAAACATTATTGTGATTATTAATTAAATCTATATTATTATTATTAAACATTGATATATAAAAAGGCCTTCATTCACTCGTTTCTCTTTAAAACTAAAAATACTGTCCGTGACCATGTGGAAACCCAACAAAATTAATTTCTCACTTGTTGTCAAACATGATTCTTCTCACTTTCAAAGATTCAGAAAAGCAGTTCAGGATTCGGTGAAAATGTGAATATCACAAAAGGATCCCCTAAACACGAAAACTTTGCGCTTTCACCTTCTCCATTTTCACACATTTTACGCACGTCGGCATCACTTCCATACCGTTTCGCTTCACTCCACGTTCTATTGTTCTCTCGCGTCTCTCACTCTCTTGTACATCGCGCCTAAAGAGGAATCTCCAGAATTAATACGTAGTTCACATTGTGGCCACTCCAACAGTTAATATGAGAATCATTATCCGCGCTCTCAAGCGGGAGACCGGGATCTTCCCTAAGGGGAGTTATTAAATCATTGTTTACCTACATCAAAGTATATTATCACATCATTGTTATCCCATACCGTTACTTCATATTATTGTACTTCATACCTGTAATGTGCGCGTTGCAGCGTCGGCAGTGTTAGCGACGATTAAACAACGCGTATAACTAGAGTGCTAGAGTGGACTGTATCTAAATGAATGATTGCGACTTCGGACGTACTAGGCTTTATTTTTGGTGCAAACCGTTTCAAAGTTGTGACGAGAGTGTCTCTTCGAAGACACTTCATATTTTACAAAAACTCGGAGTGGGCGTACAATATTTGGCTATAGGTGAGGGAAAACGATCTACTAATTTCTTATTGGCTAGTTATGTTCGAGTGGAAGTGGTAAGATCTGTGACGTTGAAGGGTTTCCCCAAAAGACCATAGCGAGTAATAAACCTAAGGAGTACCTTGACCTGAATGGAAACTGCAAACAAAGACTCTAACGGCTAAAGTTAAGGGTTCTGACACCAAATGTGACTGACCATAAACCAAGGAAAAAACGGGCTATAATGTAATGACTCCTTGGGTCCTATTTCTGCTACGACTAGCGAACTATGGGTTGTAAAAACGGCAAAGGTTTTCTAAAGAAACTAAAAAATATGTTAAGCTATTGTAATATTAAAAACTAGACTTATCCTCTTATTTTATGTGCTTTTCAAGACCTAACTATACCATCATATTAGTATTATTATTAATATATTATTCTTAATACGTCTACGTATCTTATACATATTATAATCCCAGTTTAGTTAATAATTAAAACCCGGCACGCTCTTGTAAATAAACGCAGTACACCCATCCCCTCCCACTTCCTTTCACCTCCCTTAATCCTTTTTCCTACCCACCCATTATCCATCCACAGCCCCGAACCTACCCCATTTCCCCCACACTACCAACACACACAATCTCTATCAATATATTGTGAGAGATATCTTTATTTTAATTAATAAACTCGAATACAAGTCACATCGTAAAATCGTAAATCGTCCTCGGTGGGCACTCGCTTTTCTTTTATACGTATTAGGATAACTGGTCGGAGTTACCAGCAACGAACATTCGAGAAGGCTAATCGGAAAAGAACAAATGACAAACACCAAACACGCATACTAATACACTCACACACATCTCACTCACGCATTCGGCAGATCTACATAAGTAATATTTCTTACAATATAGTATAGTTTTTCTGTACCTTTCTATCCTAAACAAATAATTCCCCTAGTATAAGTTAGCACTTGGTTTTATATCATATTAAACGGTAAGCACAATTAATAATATACCTAGTTCAAGATCGCGAGCACCCTAAGCTAGGACCATCGATCTCATGGTTATTTTTGTTATCCTTTTGTACGTTATGGTTTATTGTGCTCCTTGTATTATATTATTTAATTTTTCTGACACAATAAACGTATGTTAAAAAAAGAAAAATGGTTAAAACAATCGCCCAGCAAGCGAAGGATCCCGGGTTCGATTTCCGGTCTTGGCAATCCGAACGGCCAACTCCTTTTTTCCTACAGTAAAATACAATTAGAGAAAATGCATCGAACGAAAAAATTATGCGTCTGACCCTTTATGATACTTACCTTTTGTTTTCCTAATTCACTCTGCTATTACCTCAGATAAAAGCCAATTCGATTTACCCTAACTGCATGCTTTTTCATTTTCAGAAAGGGCGCGAACGTGACAGCTGCATCCTTCTTGCTCTATTTGTGAGAATATTATGGAATCGAGCCGCAGCGATCTCTCGTTATCGAAATTTCGTCCTCGACATCTCGTCGGGTTAATCAATCAACGGATCAAATGGTTCTATTGCGTTTAATTTCGTGCCACTCTCCAACCGCCGCGCCGTTCAAATTTGCGGTTCGATTGCGAAGTTTTCCCTTGCCGCAATCCCCCCGTAATTATTCGAAGTATCTGTTAATTTGATTGAGCGCACCCCTCTCATATTGTCGGCCTAATTAAAGAGCAACAGTCGACGAAGTTTCGCAGCGACGCGGTCGCATGCTTGGGCAGCGTGTGTACAGTAACAGACAAGAGTTTAAAACGAGACGGAGATTATAGTTTGCAAATATTGTCTGTGTGATCATTTTTATTGTTATTATGGTAGAACACTGTTTACTGATTAGCATAGAATACAAATTTTGTTCATCGTGCTATTTCTTATAAATTAATTGATTTAGTTTCGTTGACCATTAAACTTTTGTCCGCTACTATATCTGCGACTCGATTTCACTTTTCA
Source organism: Tetrapedia diversipes (assembly GCA_033822845.1). Lineage (NCBI taxonomy): Eukaryota > Metazoa > Arthropoda > Insecta > Hymenoptera > Apidae > Tetrapedia > Tetrapedia diversipes. Next base: position 12,316 of record JAOPTO010002029.1, on the reverse strand, counting down.
CGGTTAACTTGTAACTATCGCGGTCAACCGAATTGATTGGAAAACGCATCGAAACGTTGGTAGAGATTGGTGTTCTGGGAACTGGGGTTATTTTCGGATGGACGAGTCTCTTGCCCATATATGGTGAAGGTTTCAATTTTTATTCAGTGTACCCTATACATATACGCACACGCACGATACCTCGGACACCTATTAGTGTACAGGGCGCACATAGAGTTTAATAATTTTTTAAATTAAACGTTGTGCACTTCGAGTGGTAACTTATACACTCGAATATTTGAGGTTGATGCAGGTACAGTACAAGAAATGATTGATGTTTTTAGACAAAAAAAAGACTGAATATATTTCTATTACACGAGCGTGGTTGAACGTTACTGTTTAATGTATTTTTACAAAATCTCTCGCTGGAGGGATGTTATGCGCTTATATAAAGGTGTCAGGAGTGGGGTGTTGGGTTCCCTTTTTGGGGTGGGAGATATTGTTGACTGTCGAAAATGTTTCCAGCGACTTCAGGTATATTTTGTTTCATCGGTCGAAAGTAAAATGTACCGAGGATAACCTTAATCGCTTAAACTACCTGAAATTTTTAAGGAAGCCAGGCCAAATCGAAGGAACATAGAAAAAAATGGAAAAAACCCGAAACTGGCATGGCAATAAGTACGTTTGCTAAAAAGGGTATTATTTAGCCTTAATGATGCTGTCTCCAAATATACCCTTGAAAATATAAAATGACTGTTGTTACAACGTAACAATTAGATTTCCATTTTATACAGTAAACGCTTGTAATATATATTCCTGAAATATCGGTCCTGTAAAAACCGAGGATATTTTAAGACGCTGAAAGGTATAATCTTTTACACAAATTTCTATAAAATAGTTGACTGAAAATGAATAATTAGAAATACAAGAAAATATAATAATTACAAACGCAAGAGAAGTCAAATGTCCATCATCCATAATGATCGGAGACAGAGTGATTGTGCGATGGTTTGTATAACAGCAACTTTGTAATTTTATGAAATCTTCTTCCGACTTTGGTTCATGAAAAGCTCGCATATTTAATGAATACCAATAGAATTGAAAACAGTAACATCACTTTAAGGTTGAGTAAAAATTAATCTGACATCTCTTTTGCAAACACGCACAGACTGAAGAAAGACAAGATGTTAACACTATTAAAGGAATATTAATCATAAGAACAATAATATTGTAATTAATTAAACATTTAATTGATCACGAAATAAAGTAGAAGATTATTTCGTAATAGATAAACGCGAAATATTTCCAAAAGTTAATTTCATGTTCCCATCATAATAATAAAATGTATTATTTCTATAACCATTTTGCTCAACTGTGAAACAAAAAAAAAGAAGAGAAGAACATTTATGCGCATTCGACCAGAAATATGTCGAACGCTGCATCCGTCCGTATATGAAATGGCCGACCGGCCGCGTAAAATGGTTGAATGCCTATCGTAATTGAAAATGGTAACACGTGCCTTGCCAAGGAAGTCAAGGGGGATATCAAATATTCAGTAACACAAACATACACATAGAATGTGCAAATAGAACTATTTGCAATCGGTATCGCACCACGTGACGGAATTTTAAATATTTGTATTCGACCGGTAACAGTTAGTCGCTAAATGCTATCGGACAACATAAGAAACACGGATTAACATATGCAGGCTTTTAGATTTTTTTCTACGTAGAGATACGTATATTATAAAATCATGAAAAAAAAAAAAGTAAAAGGCATTAACCATTTCTAATAGACGGATTATAGCGGAAGTTGCATTCAAGGGTACGAAATACTTCGAACACTATTACCATCCTTCTGCTAGTCTATGGTTTTCATGTAGAAACCTTCCCAGGGATTTTATTTGCTGGACTAACAGACTTCGAACAAACCACATACAATTAGCTGCTTCCCTCTTTAAAATTAATCTAGCTCCCGATACAAAGTGTCAATGTGGATGCTTAGTGCAGAATCCCAATCATATGGTATGACAGTGCCCTATCCTTGAGGATGGTAGAAATATGGCCGCCCTACACGATGGACTCCTTTTCGAGCAAGCCATTTATCGCCCCCTGCTATGTATTTAGAAGTTCCTAAAAAGTCACAACCTGTACCTCTAATTTATCTGTAATGCGCAACAACAATTTAACAATAGCCTTGAGCTCCAATAATGAATTCGAAGACGTTTATTGTATTATATAGTATCGTTTACCGTTTATCGTGTTTTATATTGTACATTCATGTAATTCCTAAGACAAAAAATGTATTCTCTGTACCGTTAGTATGCACAGCAATGTGCATGCTGCTAATAACCCTGTAGCGGTTTCTATAGCGTAATAAGAAAAAACCCTTTCTAATCCACTGATTTTATTAGAGTATTGGTAGACAGGTCCAAGTCAATTTGTCGCTTGAAATAGTTGTTAGTTTCAACAATAATAATATTATTATTTAAATTTTTCGTGAAAAACAACTGAAAAAGATTTTTTTAGATTTTTACTTGATATATAACTGTAAAACATGTTTTAAATAAAAAAAATACAGTGGTAAAGGTATAAATTATATCGTAATTAAATATAATAACCCGTAAAAAAAATATGAAAGATTAACCCATATAAGTATGTTTATGAAATCTGTCTGATAGAACTTATACTAAAATAAACTATGGCCGGCTTGACAATAAGCTTCATAAAAAGAGGAAGGAAGAGGATTTTTATCTTTCAGGTTTTAATAAGGGAAGACATTTAAATTGCTTTATTCAAGACAAAGCTGTGATGCGTTGAAAAATATTGTATACTCCTAACCTTTGTCTCTATTAAAATAAGTAAATACTAAAATATTATGGTTAGCTTCTGACATTACAGCATTTTTTACACAGTACACCACAATAATTAACTATTTAATTACTGTTTAATTACTGCTTACCCCTTGTCGCTGCTAGTTATTTATTAATACGTTCTACCAGAAAATTTGCGGATTTTTAATAATTTCCATCATTAACCAGCTTTTCAACTAATTATTACTTGACTTCGCACTCAGCATTAACAGTTCCAATTCAATAACTATAGTACCTTAGATTTGTAACAATCGGTAACTTCCCAAACCCAATCAACATATACCCAAGCTTTTCAACTAAGTAATACTTGACTTCGCTCCCACTTATTAATAGTTCCAATTCAACAACTATAGCACCTTAGATTTGTAACAATTTTCCAAACTCAATCAACATATACCCAAGCTTTTCAACTAATTAATGGTTGACTTCGCTACCCAGCATTAACAGTTCCAAATCAATAACTATAGTACCATAGATTTGTAACAATTTTCCAAACCCGATCAACATATATCCTGAAAACAAATTAATATATACCTAACTCACCGAAAAACATTAAAAGCATACTTCCAATCTCGATTGCTCTCACAACTTACCCTCGTTTAAAATAATACTACCTAACCTTTCCCGCTGTATACCATCCCAACGCAAATTATCAGCAATACACATACTACCGTGCCTACATCTACACGATCTCCATGAAAATTAGTAACTTTCCCGATCCGACGCTAATTAACAGGATATTCCAATCAACTCCCAGACGCATTCGCTTGATCGATCAAGTTACCCTCGATTAACAGGCTCAGGAACGTGGCAAAGCCAATATCTAGCGACGATATCAAGTTTGCAAAGATGCAGTTCAGGCTAGCAGATGCAACGGAAGCGTCGGCCGCAGGAAGAAGAACAGAGCGTGAAAATCCCGGCCGATGTCGGTTCGCGTTTACCAGCGACGGGTGTCTGGCCTGAAGTTTATTCAACAGAATGACCCGTAAATCCTCTTGTCGCGTGCATCGTATACACAGGGCAATCATTTTAATCTTGTAACCGGAGAGCAGCAAAGCCCCGACGGGACGTCTTGAAAACCTAGGCGGCGATGACACGCGTTTACACCAGGTGCAAAACGAACAAAGGAGACCGAAAGGGTTGAACGAGGATGGAGAGGGTATCGTACTCGACAACGTTGACCCGTCCAACCCTTTCGACGCCTTTTTACCTTCGCGAAACCTTTCACGTGTACCCCGATCACGAGTCGAGAACGAGGGTAAACCATAATAGGGAGGGATGAAGAGTACGAGGGATGAAAGCATAGGAAACGTGAAGGACGGAAAGCGTGGGTAGATGTTCTACGTGAAATTGAATAGTTGCCACAAAATACGCAGCCGCTATCAAAGCGATGCGACGTGACGCCTCAACAGGAATTACGGAACAGGGATTTATTTATTTATTTTAATAATTTACGGGTTAGAACCATTAGTGTACATATGTATAGTGTACTAGTTCAGAACGAATAAAATAAGAATGAATAATGACCGTATTTACACCACAGAATAAAATAAATTAAAATATAAAATAAAATAAAGCGCATAGTATAAAACAAGAATAATGACAGTATTTACACCACAAAATCAAATAAAATAAAACGCATAAAGAAATAATGCAGTAAATTAGACAAATTTAGATAACAGTTTACAAAAAGAATTGGCCAAGCCAGTGAAGAAATCTAGCTCAAAAATGGTCTTTTCTGCAAGTGTCCAGATACGGTTTACAGGATCAGTATTAGCGTATCTGGTACTATATTTGCATTGCAGGAATGTCCGTGATGACCTCAGTAATCTAGCAGGCGAATAAAAGGTGATGGAGGAAGAGTAGTGTGGAATAGTTAATGACATCATTATTCAGTTTAAATAAGAACCGTAGATCGGAGACCGACCTACGAACTTCAAGAAATTTCAAGTTTAGTCTTTTTAAAATTGGTTCATAATTGTGATCGGTAATTTCCATTCTGTGCCCGGATTTATAACCTGCGAACCTCGAAAATTTGTGTTGAATTCTTTCGATGCTAATTTTATATTCAACTCTAGAACCACCAGTGCAGTCAAAATGACAGATTGATGGTTATTATAGCAACCTTATAAATTCACTTTACCAAGCTTCCAAAATTTACTACGATTTTCGACGGAAGGTATAAATAAAGATTTGTTTTCTGTGTATTCGATATTTTTCCATGTAATTTTCAATTTGATCTGCTCCATGTAAATAAGTACATTATAATCGTCGATAGTTCTAGTGTTAATGGGATGGTTGAGGTGGGACAAGGTTGATAGGAGAGATTGAAATATTGTTAGGTTACAGAATAGTTTTGTACAATCGGAATTATAGGAGATTGCGTGAATCTTAGTAACCGCAAAGTATTTGAATTCTTTTGCTCTTGTTAAAAGAAGTTTAGCGTAATGTAAAATGGCACAAGCTTTAGTGATTACAAAAATATTTCAGTTTCAAATTTAATCTTGCCGAATAGAAACTTATATTGGAACGTTAAAAGGAGCAAGTGAAAATTTGACTAAATTATTACTCTGCTTGTCTATAGTTTACGTTGGAAGCTTCTTAATTAAAAACGAACTTAATTCACAGACAATTGAATACTTCTACAAATTTTTATGCGTCGCTTATTCTAATTACAGATTATAGATCGAAATCTAATTATAAGTGGAGTCTCCGCGACGAGGAAATATTAAACGTTCAAGGTTCTTAAAAGTTCGACGCGAATTAATTATCCTTCGTACGGGGAATAATCGCTTCGATCGATCACATACATTAAGCGAAGTATTAGGTAAAGCTGATAAGCTTTTAACAGCATTTCCGAGGCGCATAGAATATAGCGAGAACGATTTTCGTAACCTTATAAGATCATCCTTTAATGAAATAAGCTGAAAGTGCCGCCTTTAATAGGAGCCTAATTACACTTAACTTTGTCGCAAGTTATTATAACTAGGACACAAAATTAACGATTTCAATCAATATTTTTCATTTTTAACAGCTACAGTTCATTATTTAGATCACCGTTCTTAGGAGGCACCTTTACAATCTTTTATTTGTGCCGTCCCGCGGGACTTCAAGTGAGTAGAAGACTATACGAAAGTATTTTCTTTACTTCCCATTTACTTCAAATAAACCTTCTTTTGAGTTTCTCTTCCTATTATACATAAAAGTTTGTTATTTTTACTCTACACTCATTCCATAATATAATCCGTCCAACGACACGAGATAGTAGATAAGGCAACTGCACGTAATCGTCGGGTGAGATGCAATTTTAACATTCCAAGATATAAGGAATTAAGAAACTACTTTTTTGATTTCGCTCTGAATAAGAGCCCACACTTAATGCATAGCAAATTTTCCTAAATGTATCACAATAAATGGAAACATACGAATTAGTCATTTTGAGCACCCTTTGTTAAAGCCAAAGAGATCAAAACGTGCGTTCATTGTCAGTACACGGCAAGATTTAACTAGTTAGTTGTGGCGCCCCCTTTTGAGAGTGCGCACCTATATGTGTCGAAAAAATCGAGCGATGACGAGTATACTCGTCAATCACATAGCAAGTGTCGTTGTTAAAATATTGGATACAAAATATGGGTTTATTATATAAAATTGTCAATTTTATTACTAATATTTACTTATTTGGTTAACATAAACATATATATTACATACATATTAAACAAAAAACGCAAGAAAAATTAAATACATTTATAGGTAAAAATTTAAATTCCTGCTGGGGACTGGTATTTAGCGAAACAGTGCCCTATCATAAATCAGTTTTCTGACTTTTGTTTTTACCCCTTTTACGCTAACATCTAAAAAACATTATCATCGCACATAAATAAATTCTTTATACGAACTAATAAGCTGTTTCAGCCAGTGCATACGGGGATGCATGAGTTGATTTCAAATTATTCATATTGTTTATTTGTTTGTTTTATTCCGGCCTAGCCTCAAAATATTCTAAACATGTTGAAGTTTGAGAATATGTTTTATTTTTCATAAAAATTACAATTTCAATGGCCAATGGTCACTACCTTTTACGTATGACGAGTATACTCATCATGACACCAAATCCTGCCACTTCTCCGTGACGAGTATACTCGTCAATCACAGCTAACTGGTTAAAATTCCACTTCGGTCTACTTATGAGATCCATCGATGAGGGACCGCTAAAAATTGGCTGAATGATTTGCTTGCGAGGGCAATCAGCAAGGAACCACTACAAATTCGCCCTGCAAACTTTTTGTTTATTCCCTCTATCTCGTCTCTTTGGACAGAGTATATGTCCCCAAAGGTCCAAGCATCGACAAGTGCTCTGGATTGCGTTGCTAACAAGACTCGTGTACATTCTTAAGAATGCATTCCATCAAGAAATAACTTCGCTTTGTAAAGTTTGACTTCAGCACGATCAGTAAAGCATCCTATTTCCATTTATAATGATCTCAAAATACACACAATACCATTCGAAGCTCCCTAAGTAAATTATACCCCCCGAAATTACAAACTTTCAAAGCCAGTAGACCTTCCTCTCGAGCCGCAACGAAGCGATATCGTCTGTTTCTGTGTTTCAAGGCTTCTTTACAACCAACCCTCAAAGAAAAACCTAGGGAGCAGGTAGATTAAAAGAATTCGATGTACCTGGTGCTCGTAACACATGCTACTGTCCGCAGAATAGCACTCGGACGAAAGGACGCAGGGGTTGATTACTCTTCTAGCGAATTAATTAACGCTGAAGAATCTCCTTCTACAGAGTTCATGGGCCGGCAATATTGAATGGTTATCGGTGTGGTAACAATACAACGAGTAATTGGCTGCTACCGAGAACCAATTAGTGTAATTCCGGAATTAATCGACCCTTTAAGCCACTTTGTCCCGCCACCTAATGACCGCCCCATTTTATTTGCAGCGTCATAATCGTAACTCATTTTAAATCTGCATTTGGAATCACCTACCCTATAAACTCCAATAAACCAAATGAAGAGTTAAATAGTCTGTTTGATTACCGTTTCATCGAATTTACTTTTGTGTTAGGTATATTTCAGAGGTTATTCGTGAGATTAATCGTGGATTAAACTCAATAAAGTTTACTTTATCCCATATACGTCCGGTTGATCACCGGTTGATCCCCCGAGGTATTTCCCGTTCGCTCTTCTGAACACCTGTGCTTGTTAGGTCACTCGTTTTTCGAGCCCTCTCATAGAATCTTATACCAATCATTTTTGCAGGAGAAATTCCGAAAAGGCGAGAGATATACACCATCAGGTTGTCCTTCTGCGCTTCTCGCATTTGATTAATATTGTCACTTTTTAATTGTTAAGTTTAATAAATATTTTGTTATTGTTTGTGGCATATACTTTAATTCACGATCAATCATCACATCCTAAATATTTTTTGTAAGAGAGGGAATGAGCTTATTTAATCCCATTCTACCCAGAGTTAAAACTACATAATTCGTAAACACAAGATATTCACTTAAAAATTTCCATACATATTCTATACAATTTCGGAACGTTAGAATTCATATATGTAATCAAATAAATTAAAAATAATTTACATCGACGTGAAGAGAACAGTATGGCTCGTATTGCTTCGTTAAATCGATAAGTGCATCCAAGAAATCGAACTTCTGTTCCAGAAGATTCTCTTCGTTCCGTTTCTATGGACCTCCACTGCACCAAAGAGAGCAATGCTCTGCGGAAGGGGTTCGATTAAAAATAACGCTGCACTACACTGGCCCTGCCCTGAATAGTCGCATAACGCGGCGCGAAGATTAAACCGGAAACCATGCACAGCTCCGAAAATACCGTTCGCAATCTGCAAATAGCGGGAACGACTGCGAACTAGAAGGCAAGTCGATTTGATGGGTAAATTTGATGATGTTCCAAGCACGTTAATTGGTTCGCCACGTTGCCTCGCCTAGCTCCGAATTTTGAAAATAACGAGTAAACTTGAATTGAAAGAGTTCAGTTGTAACCTTTTGAGAGATAAAATTGTGTTGGTTGAAACGGTGGGTAATATTTGTATGAACTTATTTCACAGCGGAGTGCTCCTGGCACTCCGTAAAAGGTAGGATCAGAACAGTTTGTATTGGTGTTCATATCCTTATTGTTAGTAGGATAGATTGAACGAAGGTTTACGTAATAACTATTTGTTTCACGGCATAACATTATATGAGAATTTTATTTCACCCTTCCGTGGATAATACACCTGTTTTGAATATCGATAATTGCCTTGTTTGTTTTAACGTAATCCTTTTTCTGTAAAAATAAGTGTTTAACTTTATCACCTAACGTGAAAAATTCATTAGATATTCTGTTCTAATTAAGAAGAATCCTTTTGTTAACACAAAGAAAGCATTATTTGTTCATGGATAAATATCTTCCTTGGGGTTAGCTTTTATATCAATACAAAAAATTGTGAATTGAAAATATGCAGAAACCATTTAACCCTTTCGTTACGGCCGGTGTCTATAATCACTGAACGATTGACGCTCGCTATGCGCGAACGGTAACGTAGTTATTTGTTATCGGCATTGTAACGCTATTATTAAGTTATATTTACTAATTGTATTGTCATCATTTTTTAACCTTTTCCCTTCTACGAGCAATTGCAGTCGCTCCGCGTAAGATGTCACGGTATTGAATGGGCGATTGCAGATTTTCCGTAAGGGCACACTCTCAGCGCAACGGTTCGTTTAGCGGGAGTAGCGCGCCAGAAAATCGGTCCGTAACGAAAGGGTTAAAACTCGCGGCCATAAAAAAATCAGTGGGCAGCAAGCCAATGTATCAACGTAATAACGCAGTAATAGTAAGTAAGACCAATACAGTGACAAATACCAATAACTAAATCAGGATATCACCTGATATCATCTGAAACTCCACTTGCGTGCATCGGCGGGTAAACTTGCCCGTTTAATCCTAAGAATAAATTGATATCGTCAAGATATCGATACCTTTACTCATAACTTGTACTGAAAGAAAGTATCGATATCTGCTTGATATCGAATTAAAAGTACCGATAATTACTTGTATCAAATCAAATATATATATTAGTAGTGTATATTTATATCTACAGGGTGTTAATCTACCTATGGACTTAAATGAAATGGGGGGTTCTAGACGATGAAATAAGACGAAAATCAAGAGTGACGAAATTTCGTTAAACGCTTCGTTAATTAGATATTAGCAGTTAAAGATTGCCGAAATTAGCCAATCCGGCTATAGCGCCGTCCGTTGGACTGGCCGTGCACAGTCGAACCCAGGACCGTATCAACATGTGTTACAACGCTTACCTCGTGGGGCGCAGGAAAACTTGTTTGTCACTCAAGAGACGGACGACACAAAATCAAAACTTCGGTCACTTTCCAAAAAGTATTCAATGATCGTTGAATAGCATTAAACCTACTTACTCGCAAAATCCACAAGAGCATGTCAGAACTCGCCCATTGGGATTTTCGAGTAAAGAGGGTCAATGATCTCTTAAAGCAGATAGTACACTGCCCAAAAGTGAAGCACCCACACGTATTCAAATCGCGATTGTCCCGTCCGCGAATATTTATTGAATATTACACTTGCACCGCGATTGTCCCGTCCGCAGTGTCCACAAAGAGGTACACAACACACCTGCACGAATCAGTCACAATTTATATCGCCACTAAAATGTATGATTTTCTCTCTTCTTTTGCACTCCCACAACAACACCACATACGTGTGGCACAAACACACTCACAACTATATTTTATTTAAAGCTAAACAAAATAAGCTCTTATTTAAAAGAAATTAACTGTACGACACCAGGAAGGTGCAACTGTAGCCGAACTTCACGAGTTTTGTCATGAGACTAGCAAACGCAGTGGTCGAAATTCCTATAACCCAATCCGGGTCCTATATGATTGTATTTTAACGTTTCCTTGCTTTCTAAATTGCGAGATATGGCTTGGTTCTTTGGAAGAAACCCTTCAGAAAGAGAAAGCTGTTTTTTCGGTTAATATTTGCTTCGTAATATTTCTATTATTCAAATTCAAACACAGTAAAAGAAAAACTAAGAAAGCGTTTCTGAAATCTATCTATCCACATGTATCACGCACTCGTAGTGAACTCAGCGATAAAATCACACGACGAGAAAACAAACCACACATCAACACAGTTTCGTTAGCGACTGATCTCTGGTGGCGATCGAACGCAGTCGATGACAAAAGAATATCAGTCCTCCAACGCAATCGCAGAGAAATTCTTCTTCCTCTGATGCCAGATTGGGGACCGGAGTTCTCGAGAACACCCCCCACCACTACACACACTACCGCAGGAAACGCGTGTACATGAGCTCAGCGTTTCGGACGACTTCGGGAAATCGAGAGAGAAAACAAATGAAAGTCTTTCTCTCTCGCTCTTGAAGCGTTGAAATTCATTCTATGTTGGAAAGCAAGCCAGCGGCACGAGCCGCGCGGGATCTTGACTGCCTATTTTCATTTTTCGACATACAAGGATATCTTGTAATGAAAAAAAATTTCGAAAAAATTTTTGTCGCGAAAAAACACGTTTTAAGACCCCCTGGTCACGTTTTGATTATTTAAAAATGAACTTTTTTTTTAGTTTCACGCATTTGTTAATACGATTATGCCTAAACGGTTGAATGGATTTTAATGAAATTTTGTATTCCAATTTTATATTTTCCTCTCAAGACCTGGTTAAATTTTGAATAAAATTTGTTCAAAAATAATGATGGTTACCCCTTAAAGTTACAGGACTACCTTTCATTTCCTAAATTTAAAAATCTGCTTTATATTTAAGCATAAAATGTATTTAACTATATGTAGATTATTAAACGACAAATACTTCGATACTCTAGTTTAATTAAATTTGTGGAAATGAGTATCCAGTCTTGGCCAGTACCGTGCATGCTATAGCAGCCTTTGATAGAATAATATATGTTTGACTCGATTTTATATTTACAAATTAATAACATACAACATGCACGTTACCGCTCGATGGAAACCGTGGGAAGGTGGTGGTTTCTTCCATAAGGAGGGAAATGCATACAATTTGGCATGCAATTCTATAACGTCGCGATATTCGTGAAAAATTGAAAGAAAGTATAAGAACATATAAGAAAGTATAAGTAGATCAACTCGTAATAATACCAATTTCTAGTGTCATAGGTCATTGAAAAAATTCGTCCGGGAATTGAGAATCTGCGTAATTTACTGCGGTTTCGACGAAGACGGTTTGCAAAAAGAATGGGCAATGTTACATTTGGACTTTGCACATGACAAGGAGAATTTAGTACATAAGAAGTTCGATGAGTTTTGGAAAACAATCTTGATAATGCGAAACAGTTTAGGCTCTTTTAAATATCCTTCTTTACAAATGTTATTAAATTCAATCAGATGTCTGCCCAATTCGAACGCCGATGCTGAAAGATCGTTTT
>JAOPTO010002028.1:0-45610 GCA_033822845.1 Tetrapedia diversipes | reverse complement strand
GAGACGGAACATGTTGGAAAAAGAGTACAGGGCGAAGAGAGAAACATTTTGTTATACGTAGCATGGACAAGTTTTACACCTTTTGTTAAAACAAGTTGCCGCAAAATTGACCTTCGTTATTTTTTTCGCAGACAATTCTTTTTCAATTTTTCTTTGCGTTCTGCTGATCATAAGGAGCAAAAGTCTCGATAAAACTATTATACAAATATTGATATTTGAATTGCTATCGTCTGTGGAGTAAATTTTCTTCGTAGAAATCTTTTACAAATGGTACACCAATACTATTATTGATACTATTTGCTTCGTATGATCAGTTTACTGTTTAATCCTTTGCACTAGAGAAGCGATTGACCGTCAGCGAGTAATACTTATGCAAATTTTTAAACGCGAAGGGTTGAATAGTCGCATACGTAAATTTTAAGTTCTGTATCTAAGGCAACTCAATAATGTAGGAATACGATTGAGTGGATGCTATCGAGTGGATGCCAGTTTAGGAAAATGTGAAGAATGTTTGGATTCGAGTGTTTCTAAGGCGCAAAAAATGAGCATTTGAGAAAACGTTGCGACTGAGAAATTTTTAGATGACAATTAGAAAGAAAGGAAATGAATGACTGAAAGAATATCATAAAAAAATAATTAATGCACATTTAATGTGTTACTTTAATGCGCTAATACACATTTCTCAACGTAATAAAAAGGAATTGCTATCACTTTTAGTTATTTAATTATCGAAAAAGATACTGTTCATAAACAATCTGATTTGAAACTAATTGTGAAACAAAATACATGCTTGGTGGGTGGTTTCGGACTTTTGCACGGTACTGTACGTACAGCGCGGGCTCTTGAAAACGCGAAAAAGAAAAAGAACGAAGGAAAGAAGGCACAGACCCGCCCCGTCCCTTGTTCATGCCGCACCGACTATAATAAATTCATTTTTAATCTCTCTGATTCTCGGTTAATATATCAGCGGCGACCCGGCTTAACCGTGCCGCACATTTGCGGTAAGACGAAGCCACGAGGTACCGTCCGACCGATCCTGGATAGTTGGTTTTTCTGCTGGCGTAACCGCACCGTGAAAACCATCATGTAAGAGCGCAAAGGGAGGAGTAGAGCTGTAGGAATACTCGAATATTCGAACCGAGCCGAGAATCGGTTTACGATCCTATTGGAAATGGAATTTTATATTGCTTAAATAAAATAAGTACGCTCTTACGTGAAATATTATAATAGTTTATCATATGGCACGGGGAAGGGCAACTCTGACCGAATCTTGCGAGCTTTGACATGAGACTAGCAATGGTCGAAATTTCTACAACCTTGTCAGGGTCCTTCAGCTCCTTTGTTCTGCTTCTTAACGTTTTTGAACTTTCGAAAATGCCAGATATGGCTTGGATTCTTAGAAGAAGCCCTTGAGAAAGTATGTTAACCCTTTGAACTCGAAAACTTCAAATAACTTCTAAGTTCTAACTTTCTAACGAACTTCTAAATTCAAAAATTTTCAAATTCGAAATATTTACTATGATTCACGTATATTAAACTTCATTTAGTTTAGTTAAGTGGTACATTAAAATTTACATATATGACTATTTAACGTCCGGGTCTGAACTAAAGTCTAAAAGCTTGCGAAACTATCATATGCTAGGATTACGATGTTCCATGAGAGGGGACAGCCGAGTGCAAAGGGTTAAGAGACAGCTGGTTTATGGTTAATTTTTATTTCGAAATATTGCTGTATTCAATTTCTAATAAATCTGATCCGAGAACTCAAATAATTTGTAAATTAAAGGTTATACTTAAAAATGATTCAAATAAAAGTTGCATGGTTTGTTGAAATACTGATGTGCCATATATCTCTCTTGATATCTTACAACTTTCTGTAAAATTGAAACATTTGTTTCTGTAATAAATAATTTAAAAGTTATCTGAAGCAACCATGTTCTGAAACTCGCCATAACATGTATAAGCATGTATACCTTCATATTATATCGTTTAAACATGCCTAAACAAAAAAATAAAGAAGTTCATAGAACTGTATTAAAATAACCTAGAAAGTAAGTAAACATATCTGAAATAATAGTATTGTGATTGAAATAATAGTATGTGTGATTGAAATATATTTTAACCACTAGGTGCTTTCGAGATCTCTGGTCGGATCGGTTATTCGAACCGAGCATTACCAGGCTCGTTCAGGGATGCAAAGGAGACGGGAAAACTGTATCGACAGCACGGTTCGTACGACAGGAAAGGGTTGAACTACACGCCAAAGTGTGTGGTTGGTCGGAGGTTTGAGTTATGGCCTCGAGGCTCCTGTAATCGTTAATTAAAGCCGGCTATAATCTTGTTTTCAGTTTGCCCCCTGCGCCACAAATGATTTTCTTTTGACTCGTTTCACGTGGGGAGATCTGGTCGATATGGAATTTTTTAATTACCCTTGTTCTCTTAATTGCAGGTCAAGAAATATCGCGCACGCGGAGATAAATTAAACACGAACGACTTTTCGTATTCTGTTTTAACAATGCGTCGATGATGGTTATCTTATGTTAAATTTAATATTTATAGTCATAATGTTCGCAGCTGATCTTTACGTAAAATACATCTTTCTTCGTTTTGACGTGTGAACACCTTGCAAGACTGCTGTATCGTTTGATTTTTCGATAAACGTCAATATTAAACGTCGCGCTTAATAGATTAGTAGTTAATAGTTATTTGTTGACTTTTTCTGATACAACTTTGAACCGACTTCCAAGACGTGATCAAAGATTTGAATCTTGAACCACTTAGTTCTTCATCAGCGCATGTCCTAATGAAAATCTTATAAAACAGTTCACTGTTTTATCATGAACATGTTTGATCATGTTCACTATACAGTTCACTGTATCCACTACTATTAAATTACAAGAAAAAAACGAGGAAGATAATTGAATTTGATGAGAAATCTATCGTAGGATATTTATCTCGCAAGCCATGTTTGGATCTGTATTTCTATCCATAACATGTGGTGATAATACTTTAATCATTTACAACTATATTACACATACTATCTTATACGCATACTCTGTTATCTTTCAAAAATACTATTAAAATCGAAGAAAACCAGTTTCTCCTTTAGATAAATGTCACCTCTGGACCGCGAAAAGTCAATCACCAGAAAACCACCATGGCAATCATCATATGCCGGGTTGCATATGGGTTGTATGAAGTGTTCTCGGGGTTGACTTATTCGAACTTAATCGAATTAATTCTGTTTAAAAGGTATGGTTGGTTTTTAAATGTGTCAAGTGTAGGTAGTAAGTGTTGCAAAATCAATCGGTATTGATTCTTTGAAATTCTATACAACATACCACATTGTATTGGTTAGATGTAAAAAGAAAAACTTAATTTACGACCTCGCTATATCTTGCCTCCTACTATAAAAAACGACCTTGCTATATCTTGCCTCCTACTATAAAAAACGACCTTGCTATATCTTGACTCCTACTATAAAAAACATGCTCACGATTAAGGAGACGAGCATGTTTCTGCCGCCAGAGCCTGAACACTTCCAAATGCGGACTTTTTCACGGTGTCCCCTCGAAGGGGACATCTGATCGCAAAGGTTTAAAAAGTTTAATTTAAAAAAAAAGAATGTGCGAAATAACGAATTGTTCGAAAGTAGAATGTGCGAAAGCCGAGGGATGCCTGTATCGATCGACACCTGTTAAATACTTTGGTATCGAATTTACTGAACATCAATCAACAGTATCGGTATCGACTCCATCACTACGATCGGCCGAATTGCAGGTTAAGCAGTTGATCATCGCAAGCTGAGAGCACAATTTGTAACCGACGATACGATACCGTGGACAGGATAAAGCCGGAACATCCTGTTCGAAGGGCAACCGAGTTCTGGGCCGGTGCAGTCGAGCAAGCGCGCCCTCTGTCGACCGAGATACCATCGAGCTAAGTACCGAGAGATATACGGCCTACGATTGGCATGCACGAAGCGTTACCACTTACATGTACGCCGTTCCTCCGCGATCCTCTTTTTTTTTTCTCCCCCTTTCCCCCGCCCCGAATCCGACCAGCGTCTTTCTCCTCGGCGCAGTGTGTATTCTTGTCGAACGCGTTCTTCGTGCCCGTGCCCTGATAAAAAGAGATCGGGGCCCCGCTGGGAACGATAAGGCCCAGCCGAGCCTCGATCAGCCGCGATACGTCGGGGACAGTGTTCGGTATGCCGTGTGAAATCGCTGAAAAAAATCAATACCGATACGTCGTGCTCGATAAACCATTCTCACGAGGGGAAAATTGCTTAGTCGAGGTTTCTGTTATTATTGGGTTGGATTAGATGCAAAACTTAAAATTTACGTGTGAGACTGTTCAACCTGAAAATTCGCGGCTAAAAATTTGCATAAGTATTATTCGGTGACTGCTGATGATCAAACGATATCGATTTTGCAAGTTTCCGAATTGCAAATAGTCATGTTTAAAAATTTCAACAACCATTATCTAAATTGAACGAGTGTTTAAGTAAATTCTGATTTCGCTAATTTCAATTTAATTTATATTTGGAATTTTTTGAGGACAGAGAGTCGCCTTTCGAGTGCAAAGGGTTAAAATTGCAAAATGATCTTACGAAGCAAATAATAGTATCAGTAATAGTATTGGTCTGCTATTTATAAAAGATTTCTAAGTTTAGTATACCGTGAAATTCCGTTTATATGGATTTCTTCAAGTGAGATTAAATCTTTAAATTTAATTAATTAGTGAGATTAATTACTCGGATTGTTTATAGAACAGGAGCTTTCCTAATTGAAGTGATTCTTCGTTCATATAACAGGAACTTTTCTAATAGACATGATTTTTCGTTCAGATAACAGGAGCTCGCAATTTTCATGAATAAATTCCAAGGAAAACCTTTGGTTTTAAACAGTTCACCTGGATAAGGCTCTACTAAAATTTCGTTCATATAAATGGAGTGTATATAAACAATCTTTATCTGTATTTTCAGTACATTGCTTAAACCTGCTATGGCCTTTTGGACAGTTTTATTTTTGACGTGTTTCTATTTTATTTCAATAAGTTAAGCCTGCTCTGTTTTCACAATTTTATGTTAGAGTACCATTTTTCTACAAATTAGGATTTCTTTTTAATGAAACTGGAGGACGATTGATTGCAGTAAAATTCGAGGAACCCAGCAGGGTTAATTACGAAATGACCGCACACATACTCGAATGCACTTCGTTTCCCATGCAATCGTAATGGGACTACCTACCTACTACATCCTAATAAATTTAATTAATCCCTTTACCATAGCGCGTTTGCATTAAATAAGGCGTGCTGCTGTGACCATTCGAACAGCTCGAGCTGAACGCGTCAACCGACGTGATATCTTTCATCGAAGGGGCAGCCTAGCGTGTCTATCTAATGAGAATGCGTACACGTTTGAGACCGTGACGAGTCACACCATCTGACTAATTTCAACTTGCTATTCGAATACTTTGTACCTTCCACGAAACCCTGTTGCCCATACCATTAACATAATATTTAGACAATTTTCAGTTTTTCTGATTCTTAATTGCCTACCTTTATTTTTTACTCTAATTTTTTACTGTATTTGAAATGGATATGGCTAATTACTGAAATATTAAAACACCAGTATAACTCCCACTCAAATAAATATATGGTAAATATTAAAATCGTACATGTTATTAAATTAAGATTTGAAATTTTTACTTTACAAATACTGTTTCTACAGTTCTGGAATTTTTTTATTGTCAACTCATTTCAATTCCCTATTTCACTCAATTTTATGCTTTTGCTTTTGTGAGTATACTATTGCTAGTAAATATTAACACGTTCGTCGCCACGTCATCCATATTTGGGTGACGCTCTTTTTTTAAAAGTTAAATGGTATTTTAAATTGGAATTTTAAAAGGAATTCAATGGAATAAGTATTGAAGTATAATATATATAAATATAAAATACATAAAATAAAAATAAAAAGTTAAAACTTTTGCTGTTTTTATATTTTTTTACCCCAGTTTTCTATACAATCGGATTTGGGCCCAGCGAGAAACTCAGTCGAATCACGCTGGGCGACGAATGTGTTAAGGGGCCATTCTACTGTGACGGCCCGAAATCAAGACGATTTTTGGGAATTTTTTGTGGGTAAACTATACAACATATCATTTTGCGGCTTAGGATATTTGTTTATTATAACCTTAAGTTTATTTAAAAATTTTTGCGGACCAGGAGAGCATATGTGTGTAAACGTCGTAAATGCAAAAAAAAAAATTCAATTTTTTCAATCCGTCACAGTAGAATGGCCCCTTAAGTGAGATATCAATAAATGTATTATACAACTTATTTCTTATATTTTTATATTTTATTTTATTCTATTTATTTTCACATGCACATTCTACAGAACAAAGAATGAAACGTTTCGCGAGAGCTGTCGATAAGCTCGTTCAATTGCCGACGATTTTTGCAAAAAGTGATACAAGGGTTAAGAGACACCCTTAATATGTCCGGGGAGAGTAGCTCGTTTCGCTCGAGATGACCACCGGTGCTCGAGCCACGAAATTAACGTTGCACCTGGCCGAATGAAATTAACGTTCGAACGCGATAAGGGAAAAAACGGAAACGAGATCGAAGGTAGACGCAAGGGCGCGTGGAACAGGAGGGTGAAGGGGTGAAAAGGAACAGCGACGATAGCTCGGTCGATTGTGATTCGCGCACAATGGCAAGGGAACGCGTTTAGGCTATCGCAACACTGATGTAGAAACAGGGGAAAAACATGTGACTAATGTAATGTGATTAATATAATTAGGCCTACAGTCTCGGGTAATTTCTTCTTTGTCTCATGAGATCCACGTTATCTGGAATTCACCATCAAATATTGTTCTTTTAACCTTTTTGCTACTAACGGTGACTATGTTCAGCTCAACATTTCACACTTATCAAATACTGATGGTGACTACAGCCACCTCAACATTTCACACTTATCAAATACTGATGGTGACAAAGCCACCCCAACATTTCATACTAATCGGGTACTGATGGTGACTACAGCCACCCCAACATTCGACATTTATCGGGTACTATTGGTGATTATGGTAATCCAATGTCTGACCCTTATCAGGTACTATTAGTGATTATGGTGACCCAATGTCTGACACTTGTCGGGTACTACTCATGACTATAATTAATCACCCAATACCTAGTGTCAAACGGGTACTACTGACGATTATAGTCATCCAAATTCTGACGCTTATCAGATACTATTTGTGATTAAAATTACCCAATGTCTGACCCTTATCAGGTACTATTAGTGATTATGGTAACCCAATGTCTGACACTCATCAGGTACTATTAGTGATTATGGTAGCCCAATGCCTGACACTTATCAGGTACTATTAGTTATTATGGTAACCCAATGTCTGACTTGTCGGGTACTACTGATGACTATAATTAATCACCCAATACCTAGTATCAAACGGGTACTACTGACGATTATAGTCATCCAAATTCTGACGCTTATCAGATACTATTTGTGATTAAAATTACCCAATGTCTGACCCTTATCAGGTACTATTAGTGATTATGGTAACCCAATGTCTGACACTCATCAGGTACTATTAGTGATTATGGTAGCCCAATGCCTGACACTTATCAGGTACTATTAGTTATTATGGTAACCCAATGTCTGACTTGTCGGGTACTACTGATGACTATAATTAATCACCCAATACCTAGTATCAAACGGGTACTACTGACGATTATAGTCATCCAAATTCTGACGCTTATCAGATACTATTTGTGATTAAAATCACCCAATATTTAACACCTATCGGGAACTGCTGGTTATTGGTACCCAACATTTAACACTTATCGGGCACTATTGCTGACTATAATTAATCTCCTAATGTCTGGTACTCCACTAGTACTACTGATGATTATAGTCACCTAAATTCTGACACTTATCAGGTACTACTGGTGACTATAGTCATCCAATAAACTACAGTAGAGCAAAGTATATCTGTTGTCTCTACTCTAGCCGATTGCTATTAAATCATATTTTTAATTGGATTCTTCAAAGATATTTAAATATACATTCACGGACAAAGCCATCGTAGAGAAAAGATTAATTTGAAACTCGCTTAGGATTTTATTTTTCAACATTATTCTCACCACAATTTTCGCGCGCATTTACAACAAACGTTCTCTAATTTCTACAAATATCATTCGATTCGCTTGAAACTTCGCACAAATAACCTTGATATCTGTACCTTGCCAGAATTAAAATATTACCTTGCAAAAATAAGTGAAACGCATACATTTCTATTTTATATATAATTGCTAGTGGCGAGCGTTTGAATACTTGCGTAAGCAACTGTCTACGCTTTCATCAAGCATCCCTGTTGAAATACTGTTTCACCCCTTCTTTCGCAATCAATTAACCGTCCCTTTCACGCAATAAAGCGGTTAGATTGTGCACGAACACAATCGAACCGTTTCGATACCGCTTATTTAGAGAAAGTCGTTACGCAGAAGCAAACAGAACACGTCATTCACGGTGAATGACAATTTTAGCTTGAGGAATTGAGGGGTTAAGACAAACAAGCACGTCAGCCCGTCGATCGCGCGTATCATTAGCAGCTCGCGCGTGTTTCAGATAACAAACTTATCCGTTCCTATAATAACACGGTGACCGATATCCCCTTTCATTCAGCTTTTTCCTTCGTTTGAGCCGCCAGTCAGCCGTCAGTATCAACATTATCATCGGGAAAGATCACCGGCCGCGATGGTTTATCTACACGGCAAGGCAAACCTTTCAATTTCTGGAACCGGTAACGCGAAACGCGTTGCGCTGGGTGTTAATGAATACTTGTCGGAAGTAAACGCAGGTGTTGCAGTTCGTTCGTGAGAGCTACGGCTCGTTTTCTCTGCCCACCTCTCTAGCTATCCTCTCCTCCCTGTCTCTCGAACCTTTTCCCCCTGGGGATTTTCTCTTTTTCCATTCGGAGAGGTCAATGAGGACACAAACGACATTGCGATTAACCCTGTTCGTGACTTGTCGGAGGACTATAATAATTTAAAATAAAACGACAACAGAACGCAGTAACTTTTCTCTTTATTCGAACAATTCCTTCGCGACGTGGACCGTACGGCGGATCGGAAGACTGTGTGTCCTCGTAACCCTCCAGCAGGGTTTTTCACAGCTTCCCATGACCTCATTTTGTCCACCTTCCGGGAACGGTCCAGCTTATCAGTTTCCCTCGAAGTAGAACCTGATCCCGTTGCAGGGTGACGCCATCGAAACCAGAATTCCTTCCACAGACTTCTGAATCGTTTTCGACGCGGATGCGTTTTCTTTTTTCTTTTTTTTTTTTTTTTTGTTGAAGAAGTTAACCAGTTTGGAGGAGAAAGTAGAAATATAACGGAAGAATATGTCTGGTGATAGTTAATCCTTTAATTTTATATTAACCAGTTAACTGTGTTTGACGACTATATCCGTCAAGGAGATACGGCAAAGTTTTGTGTTATGACGCCTATATCCGTCATGCGTAAAATTTTGTTACAATTTGATAATTAAATTGTAATTTTGGCGGAAACTAAATTATATTCGTAAAGTTTAATATGTTTAGAGGTCAATACGAAATAAAAGAAACAAATGTAGTGATTTAGAGAGAGAGAGAGAGAGAGAGAGATTTCAAAAGGACGAATGGGTAATTAGATTGTTAGTAATGGAGCGAATGATAGGCTGAGTGAGGAAAGAATGAGAGGGAATGAGTGAGAGAGCGAGAGAGAGCGCGTGAACCGGTGTGACAAAAGGCGAAGGTAGTCAGTAGAGTAAGGTAGTCAGTAGAGCAAGAGACACGAATGGAGAGCGAAGACGTTGCGAGCGGACAAGCGTAATGTGATTAATAAAACTATTTAATATCTAAAACTACAACACAAATGAAAATTATAAATAATTTGTGGTTGAATTTATAACTATATCCGTCATCGCCTGATTATCGCAACACACACTGGGGGGTGCTTTGTAAAGAGGTCGCCACACTTAACTGGTTAAAGATTTATGTTTCTCTAGTCCGTCAGAATTATTCTGTATGTAAGAAAATTGAAAAATTGACTTTATTCTCTAAATAAGAAAATTGATAAGCCTTTATTGCCACAACTTTATCATAACTTTTGGTCTTATACAGCTGTTTATGAAACTGATCAAATGGTCAATATCAAAATTCAACCAAAAAAGTAAATCTACCGTGTAATTATCCTTTTCAATAGCTTCCAAATTTCATTATTTAATTGATATACGTTGTAGTCAAAAAGTGAATGTGTTTAAGTTGAATAAAAAATGTAATCAGAAGTAATGCTTGATCATTGTACATTATTAAATAAATGTCGAAAAAATATGGAAGAGTTCAAAACTGTATAATATTGCCAATTGTTTGCTTTTGGAATTAAATGGTTAAATACATCTCATAAAAATCATGAAATGTATCTATCAATCTCATAAAATATATGCTTATATCCTCTTAAAAAATTCAAAAAAATCCTGTGAAAATCATAACAATTCCCTCTATATTTTATAAAGCTTCGCGAACTTACTGAAACCGTAAAAACATAAAATTCGCTCGAAAATGTATTGGCGAACACACCTCTCACCGCGCGTTTAACGTTGAAAATGTTTTATTCATAAATCTTTTTACGAATGCAAAAATCAGGATATAAAATTTATTTTGCAAACGAAATTCTTCGAAAAAGGTGTTTGTTAAAAATTTCGCCGTATTTTTTATTAGACTTTTTACCATGGCACGTCATCCGATTCAAACGCTTCTGTTTTCTCGAACAGGGAAACTCGGCGCTGATAAATCGCCCGTCTAATTAATTAATTCCACGCGGCGATGTTTCCTTCTTCTGCGACCCTGGACAATTTGTGCAGTTTTCAAATTGAATTATTAATACAGAAACGTCGAGTTCTTCTTTTTTTGTCGATCAGCCAAGTGAATTGTTGGGTCAGCTGTAGCTTCGCGTTAATTAGAAAATGAATTATACGGAGGAAGCTTCGGTCATTAAGTTACCTTCTTCAACCTGCTTTAATATTTGATACTCCTGCTTTCAAATTGCCCTACTTAACGCGTAGCATTTAATTAATGAAATGAACGGTTCCAAGAATGTTCGATTACATGCTTACACCAATTATACTGCGTTTGTGTTACAGTTTAACACTCAAACTACCAAAGAGGTCAACAAAGTGAGCCATCTGTAATTTTTCATGGAAATTTAATAAACATATAGTGTCGAAAATTTACTGCATACTAAATTATTACTGATAATTAATTACTATTTAATTTAGTACGATTTGTTTTCATTGTGTTACGTATTTTTTATTCTAATTTTCAAATTTGATTTTTTTGTTGAAAACAAGTATACCCTAATCATAGGTATTTCTAGTGTTAAACAATTTATTTAGCATTTATTTAGGTAATTTATCTGACTGAAATTTGTAGAAAATACGTGTTTAAATACACAATATCAAATATAAGAAACTAAATTAATTTATCAAAAGTAATCACCAGTTTTACAGTAACGAAAAACAGTAAAACTTAATTTACACTTTTTACTTTATTTATGAAAAGGTTAATCAGTAGGATAAACAAATTAAAGTAACGTGTTGAAAGTAATTAATTAATTACAAGTTATAAGGTTATTAAAACAATTAAAATTAGTAAATCGTTTCACCTTTATAAAATATTAAACTGTAAAATAAAGTTTCCTGGTTGAATATTATTTCATTTGCTCGATACTAATACGTAAACCGTGTCAATAAAAAAATTTTCGAATTGAAACTATCCCCAGAAATTTTTCACTGAAAATTTGTAGCAGCATCGTCGAAAGCTACAAAAATATTCGGTAAATATAGAAAGTGTTTCAAAAATGCATATATCACTACACGTGCATATTCAGTTAAACAAGATGACAGTGCATCGTTAAAAATTTTCCCTCACGACGAAAGTTATCGGCAAAACCATTCTATCGCTTTATTTTTGACGCACGTGCTCCTGTTTTTCGATAAAATACTGCATTACCTACGTATGCGTTGTCACAGGAACATAAACTTCTTCTTCAATGCTATTGTTAACTATAAAATTCATCGATACAGATTTTAAACGGAATATTTCACATTTATAAATTTTAATCCAAATATTAAATCCAATCGTATTAAAATCCTTGGAAATAGTATTTTTCTCTTACACTTTTACATTGTTATCATTAAATTTATTCAATATTATTAACGCTTAATAATATTATCGCTTTTGTAGATGATATTTCGTAATAATTTTATCATTACTGTCATTCTATATTGTTGACTAATATCAATACTATTTTTTGAGTATAAATCTTAATTGTAATAATTGATAATTACATATCAAATATCTTTAGTTTTTCAGTATCAATATTAATCGTAATAATCGATAATTACATATCAAATATCTTTAGTTTTTCAGTATCAATATTAATTGTAATAATCGATAATTACATATCAAATATCGCATATACTTTAACCCTTTGCACTCGAGAGGCGACTGTTAGTCATCTAACGATACTAACTTCAAAAATTTAAAAATTCGAAATACTTACTAAGATTCGCCTATATTAAACGTTATTTAGTTTAGTTAAGTGATATACTAAAATTTACATATGTGTATATTTAACCTCTAAGCCTGACTAATAAACAAACTAACTAAAGTCTGAAAATTTGCGATACTATTATTTGGTGACTAACAGTCACCTCTCGAGCGCAAAGGGTTAAAATATATTATAATCTATGATTGAGACAATCCAGTATAGATCCTTCCACTTCTGTGCATATAAATTGGATCGTTCAACATTTAATGATCACCATGATTTCATTCAGTTAAACACAGAACTAATTATGGTCTACGTTGCTTGATCAACTGTATTACCATAATCTTTAGTACTCTTGTCGAACATGTTGATTTTTTCTTTAAACTATTGCAAACTTTCAAACACCGACTGCAGAATAATATTACATAATTTTATATCTTATTTTATGACCTAATTTCAATTTCTATTCAGAAAATAGGAACATCTTTTAGTATAATGCTTAAAGCACTTGTTGTTATTTTGTCTTTATATCACTGTACCATTACTGTTAACACCTTAACACTAGATCTACGAACACTTCTTGTGCATCTATTTCTAATATACGTAATTAATTTCAGAATAGATATTCGGGAATTTTCCTAAATTAAACCATATTAGTCATCTATACATTCTCTTGGCGCCATGTTGTGCAAAGTAAACAAAAAAACAGTCAAGTACATATCTTAAGAAATAGTTATACATCATAGAGAATTTGAAATTCCAGAGCTGAAAAGGAAATAGATTAGGGTATACATGTATCAGTTCATCAATAAAAGTAGACAAATAATTATTACAGTCAATTGTAATTTTTGCAAATTTTACTCGTGAATTCCGAAACTCGTGAAATTGACGAATTCCGCAAACCTAGTGTTAACCCTTTGCGGACGAGTGTCGGATATATTCGCCCAACTCTCGCGCTGCGGCTGGCGTTTGTCTGCCGTAAACGACACGTATAAGACACGCATGGATATACTAGCCTAAGAAGTCAAGTTGGCCTAAATTTGTTTGTTTATGATTTTGTTAGATTTTATGAAAAATTTATTTAAATACAGCTTTAGTTTTTATAACACAAATGTGCGACGTAACTATTTTCTTTACTGCTCCGTCCGCAAAGGGTTAAAACGCGACGATCCCGAATTCGCCAATTTCAATCCGTTGTCCTCGGCCCTGTCCCGGTGCTTCTGTCGGCGCTCGCAGCTTCTTCGAATTCCTCGAAAGAGAAGATCGCGCACCTGCCCGGGCAGGTTGGCGGCTAAAAATCGACAAACCTGTCGTTTCGTCTTGCAGTGGCAGCGAAATTAATCGGCGAGACGGGCTGACGCGTGCCCGGAATCACTTTCGCGAGCCTTTTTGCCTGGAAACAAGTCGAGCCGCGGCAGCCTGGATCGAAATCGTCCCTGTTCACGAGACCTTCTTCTGGGACCTCGGGACTAATCGGATAGAGGGCAAAAGTTTCACGTGTTTACCTGCTCCTTTTTCGTGCGAGCTTGGCGTTACGATGGGGGGGAGGGGATCGTTCGAATTCTTCGCAGGAGTACTGTTTTGTCGCGTCCTCGAATGGCAAGATCGCGACTGTCGTCCGCTGCTTGATCGCTTTAGACGACTGGTTTGTTTGTATCAATGTTTGACTGTTCTGAACGTAGGCGTATGAATCTCGAATCACTGATTGACTGTGTATTACTGATCTCGTATGACTTCTGACTGTTGTATGTGTATCGCGGTTCTCTTTTTTTTGCAATGAGTTGTTGGAATAGAGACCGCTCCGTCAGAAGATGATTTTGCCCCGATATTGAACGCGGTCTCTTCTCAAAACTGCACACCTGTTAGCAATGGCCAACTTATCAGTTTTCATGAGAATGTGTATGTTGCTAGCTGCGTGAAGTGCAGAGATTAATTTAAGCGATGATGTGGGGGAATAGAGTAGAAAATATTCAAAACCACTCCGAAGCAGCATTGAGAAGGGTTTATCTGTGAAAGAGATGGTCCAGAGGGGCGGGGGACCATGGAGGAATGGTGAGATTCGCCAGTGATGGTGGTAGGGTATACTATTTGAAGAAACATCAGGGTGAAAAAACCGTGAGTGAGCGAGGCGGTATCCTTGGAGTTTGTGATGTTAAAGCTGAGGCTGTGAAAACAGTAAGGGTAATTTGAGTACAAGGCGATTTGCCTAGGTTTGAGTTTGAGAAGGGCTGAGCGGGGAGCAGGTGAGGAGAAACTTACCAGGAAGGGGGGGGGGGGGAGTAGGTAAGAGCAGCAGAAAGGTAGAAAGGTAGTTCTGATGATGAGAGGGTGGGTGGCTGAGAGCGAGAGAGTCGTGTAGTCATAGTTACTGTAAATGAGTAGAATTGAATTTCCGTAGTAGGGGGAAACTGACTTTAATCTTGTACGGGATAGTGTGAATCTTGAATGTAGATATTCCCCTGATCAGGGGGTTTTCATGAGAACTGTTGTATGTGTATCACGGTGCCGAAGTGACTCAGTTTTATATGGAGGAGTTCGACTGGTCACTCCTCCATACCTCAAGACGATACGCTAATCGGTTGAAGTCGAAAAATCAAGACTCCAATTAGCATACGCCCTGAGTACCACCAACCCCCGTTCTTGTGCCCTTAGCACGCGTTTCGAGAACGAGGGTGGGGTGAGTCACTCGGAGCGGGAAGGTTTCCCGAATTTTGGCAACGAAGGGGAAACTTCTTCCGGGCCCGTGTACCTGTCGCATGTGTTAGCGCAGAATCGTTCAAAGCATTTGTGAGGCGAGCCGGCTCACAGAATGCCATGCATCAAGTATTTTCTAGACTGCTGTCAACGAAGGAAAATTTGAATAAAGGCGGCAAAGTTCAGCCAGAGGTGGTAACGAAGAGACCGTTGATATTATAAAAAAAAAAGGAACAGAAATGAATATAACGTCGAAGGGGTCAGACGTGTTTTCCTACTCTTGAGTTTTATTTTAATAGTCAAACGCGTAGTCTTATTTCTCAGTTTTTAATTTAATTTTAATACATGTGGGTACCGGCTGGGCGCTCTTCGGAAGTCCCTCATTTATGACACGCTCTTGGCTATTGAGGAATTACGGTGACTCGAAAATTAAACTATTGTCCCTCTACGGACGTTAAGAGGGTTCGAAGAAAAAGGCAAAAAGGCTAAAACTGCTTAATCCTCAAAAATAGCATTACCGGCACGTTCGTGTCATAAATGCCGATGGAAAACTTCCCGCTGCTGTTCCGTTAGGACGGAAGAAGTACCTTTCGACAGACGCATATACATGCCCGTAGTTCGAAAGAAGAACTTTCGTCGGACGCATATACTCGTCAATAATCCACTCGGGTAACTATAGCCAGAGACGCATATATGCGTTCATAATTCACGTGAGTAACTTTCGCCAGAAACGCATATACGCGTCCATAATTCACGTGAGTAGTTAAAGGGTTAATCGTCCATTAATACTGATTTCAAAGATGTCTAAATACAAAGTGTTTGCTAAAATTAGCTTACATTAAACTTTAATTAGTTTAATTAATTAGTTTAAACCTATACTTTTTGCAGACAGTTAATTATGCTGCAAATTGTATTATTATGTAACACGAAGTACGTGACAGTATCAATAAATTTATTTAATTAGAATTTGTATATAGTGGGTGACTTAAAATATAAAAACACAAAGACTTTTATACAGCTGGGATCTGAGGTGTGAATCTTTACAACAAAGATTGTAACAAAAAAAATCGTAGATCCAAATTTGACGAAATATTAGTGTATAAGAGAATTCTTGGCGGTGCAAGAATTTATATAAAATTTTTTACTTGTGGTTATTTTTATTAATCTACAGTATTATTAAGATTTCAACAGCGATATGTAAAAGGAACTTTAAACGTTAATATTTTAATCGAAAATTAAAGGTGAACGGTTGTCGTGTCGACGAGCTGTTAAATTTTTCAGCTATTAGGTATATACACGAGTTCGCTCGCAGTCTGTTATAAATATTAAAGTCCGTGTTCTCACATAGTTTCATGTATAATAGCGTAAGAAGCAAGTGCTATAAATAATTACTAGTCACGCGACGAGCACGTAATACTACAACCGGCTACTACATTTATTTCTCGTCCTCAGCACGTTAATTAATTACGGAGAACTTCGTCCTTTGTTCTTATATTCATTCCTAAAGGGGTTGTCGTGAATAGAATTAACAAGTTCTTAGAATTTCTCAGATAAATTGAGCTGTTATCTAATGTCTGTATTATCCAATTCCAATTTAGACAGTAAATTATTAAGCTATGTTATGTCTCTTAATACGTTTAACAACGTCACTTTCTAAGAATTCATCCTGTCGTTTTGTTATTTCGTAACAAGCAATTTGTAATTATACTCGGTCTTTTATATTAACCTTTCAATTAGGAAAAATGAATTTATTCGTCAGTGAAAACCCTGTCTCCTAAACTGAGCAAATTATTTGTTTCTTACTTGTAAAAGCTGTTTATTGATCACATTATTGTTATATATGTAAAAAATATAAGAGTAAAACATAATAGAATTAATTAATTCATAATTCATTATTTTATTTATTAACAGCCAATATTAACCATAAACACGTTTCATTTCATATGCAATCCTTTTCTCAGTTAATTTATTTTACATACTTTTATTCCAATATTCGTTAACTGTTAAATTTTGTTTTCCCTAGAAAGAACTATAAATAAAATTTTGTACTGTTAAATCAACGTATTGAAAGTGATCAATGATTCCAAGCTTAACATAGTTCCTATAGTCACTACTGATTATTAATTCAAGAAATCTTTATTTTAAACTCCAATCAAACTTCCTAACAAAAATAACCACAAATTAACCAACAAATGATAACAGGATAGCTCACCAAAAAATTCACAAATAGAGCTTATATATAAAAATACAAACAATTTAATTTTCAATCGTACAAATCACAGTAAAATAAATTACAGTAATCATAGTAATTAAAGTAAAATAAGTTAACAACAAATTAACCAAATAACACAAAAAAATAAC
Organism: Tetrapedia diversipes; assembly: GCA_033822845.1. NCBI lineage: Eukaryota > Metazoa > Arthropoda > Insecta > Hymenoptera > Apidae > Tetrapedia > Tetrapedia diversipes. Next base: position 27,940 of record JAOPTO010002028.1, on the reverse strand, counting down.
AACAAATTAACCAACAAATGATAATAGACTACTTCGCTAATCATGGTAATTAAAATAAAATTAATTAACCCCTTCATTATCATTCGCTTTAGTTAAAACACAAATCATATCACCCAACACATTTGCATTTATTTGTCGCAAGGGTGACACAACGAAACGACCAAAACCATGTGAAAGCAAAGTAAAAAAGAAAAAAACGGAACAACCAACATCAATTACGCATTCCTCGATGGAATCGTTCGATTCTCCGGCAAAGTTCCACGGGAAAGAACAACGGGATGGAGAAGAAAAAGGTGATCGATCCCTTGCCGCGCAGTAGAAGCAGCCCGAGGGTCGATAATAACGGCGTAACAACAGGTTCTATCGTTTCATCGCAGTATTTACGTTCTCTATTATTCCCGTTGGCTCGTATATCGTTGCCCCGTGAAATTCCAGCAGAACGAAGCAGCAGCCCACGAATGGGGGAACGGGAGGAGGGTTCCGGTCGCGTACCGCCGAGGACGTTGTAGCATAAGGCCGTCTCCTTGGCGAAGTAATGGGCCATTTATTTTCACTCGTTGACCCCCGCCGGGACTAATGTGTCGCAGCAAGCTTTTTCGCATCCCTTAGACTCGTTTCACACGAAGATACCTGTATCGCGATACGCGTATGATGTATGCCGACTGTACACGTAAGTCAACGGGGGAGCGTTCGAAAGGCAATACAGTATCGCGATACCAATTTTTGGAAATTTTGATAGCGTATTACATACGTGTATCGTGATGCAAGTATCATCGTGTGAAAGGAGTCTTAGGCACCTGCTTCGTATCGAACGTCTAATAGTATTGCATTCAAAGATGTTAGAAATTGAATAAAGAAATACTACGAAGCAAGAATTAACCATAAACCAGCTTTCTCAAAGGCTTTTTAGAAATTTTTGGTAATTTTAATTGTTTGATGGCGTATTGCACACGTGCATCGCGATGCAAGTATCATCGTGTGAAAAGAGTGTTAGTCACCTGCTTTTTTATTGAACGTCTAATAGTATTGACTTCAAAGATGTTAGAAATTGAATACAGAAATACTACGAGGCAAAAATTAACCATAAACCAGCTTTCTCAAAGGCTTTTTAGAAATTTTTGGTAATTTTAATTGTTTGATGGCGTATTGCACACGTGCATCGCGATGCAAGTATCATCGTGTGAAAAGAGTGTTAGTCACCTGCTTTTTTATTGAACGTCTAATAGTATTGACTTCAAAGATGTTAGAAATTGAATACAGAAATACTACGAGGCAAAAATTAACCATAAACCAGCTTTCTCATATTGTACTTTCTCAAGGGCTTTTTATAAATTTTTGGTAATTTTAATTGTTTGATGGCGTATTGCATACGTGTATCGCGATGCAAGTACCATCGTGTGAAAGGAGTCTTAGACACCTACTTCTTATCAAACGTCTAATAACATATTAACTTCAAAGATGTCAAAGGTGTCAACACATATAGGTGGGATTTTTACAGCAGTTATGTTATTTACAATAGGAAAATGCATATTGTTAGAAATTGAATACAGAAATATTACGAAGCAAAAATTAACCATAAACCAGCTTTCTTGTAATCTACTTTCTCAAGGGCTTTCTACAAATTTATAGGAATTTTAATTGTTTGATGACGTATTGCATACGTGTATCGTGATGCAAGTATCATCGTGTGAAAGGAGTGTTAGGCACCTGCTTTTTTATTGAACGTCTAATAGTATTAACTTCAAAGATGTTAGAAATTGAATAAAGAAATACTACGAAGCAAAAATTAACCATAAACCAGCTTTCTCGTAATCTACTTTCTCAAGGGCTTTCTACAAATTTGTAGGAATTTTTATTGTTTGATGACGTATTGCATACGTGTATCGTGATACAAGTATCATCGTGTGAAAGGAGTCTTGGACGCCTGCTTCTTATTGAACATCTAATAACATTAACTTCAAAGACTTTCAAAGATCGAAATGCATTGCTTGGATAGTATTATTGTTACTCAAACACTAGAAATTGTTGCAGTAAATGGAAGATCGAAAAATAAACGCATATGAATGCTAAACACTCCAAAGAAAGGAGATAGCGACTTCCAATTAGAGAATATTAACAAACTGCCAGACTATAGTAGATTTCGTCATATATACGTTCATAGCATTCAAAGGGTTAAACTTCATTTAGTTTAGTTAAGTCATATACTAAAATGTGTGCCTAGTACTTGAACAAGTCGAACAGATTCTGTTTGACATCTGTCTATCGCTTTCCTAGCGTGCAAACAGTTAACATTCCAAAAACACGATTCCGTTACACCCTCTACAAAACCTATCTAATCCACGAAGAAGAGATTCCTTTACATCCTCTATCTAATCCACGGAGAAGAAGAGTTTTATCAGCCGACACCAAAACAGCTCCCGAATCCGCAACATGCTGGGTCATTGCACGTTGATTCGCTTATCCCCCTAGCCAGACTGTTTTACAACAAACCTGCTTGTCCTCTCAAAAGAAAGCCTCTTGGCCACGGTTGACAACGAGGGGGTGGGAGTGGATCGTCTATGAGGAAGCAACGACTGGCGGAAGGAGAACTCGAGTAAACGAGAGATCAGCGAAAAAGCTTCCGGAAAAGTTCGAGGGGATTGGACGTCGGAAGAACCGTGACAGACGTGCCTGAGGGATCGGGGAGAGAGGGAGATAGAAAAAAGGAGACAGGTGGAGGTGGAGTCGGGGCTGTACCACGGTGATTTCGCGTCCAAGAAAGCTGTGCAAGTCGTCGCTCGTCTGGAAGCTGGCCAAATGCACTTAACGTTCTATCAGAACCCCTACAAGTCCACCTTCGGATCATCTTCCTTGGTGGCTTGCGAACTTTTTCAATCGCAATGTTTCTCTGTTGAAAATTCGCCTAGGTACCTTGTTCGTTACCGTTTCGTTTCACATATAGACACTTATGCGTGCACACACGTCTCCTTAACAGATTGCATGTGTAGGCAATTTAGTAATCAATGGAGCCTTTGTATAGGGGAGAGCGGCAAAGAATAACGAATGTCGATTGCCATTGCTTTCTTTAGGCGACCGCGGATTAGACTTCGAGGTGTCGCCGTGTTATCTTCCGGCGCCGTTTTAAACAACGCCTGCGTTGTAGGGATAAACAGTCGCGGCCGTAAACCTGATCCCCGAAGAAAATGTAGACGGCGATATCCTAGATCCAAACGCGTGGGGATATCGAAGGCGGGCATTTTTCCGAAGGTCCTGATTGGTAAGGACAGGAACCGCCTATCAGGCCCGAGGCAAATAAATAGGAAGCCTCGCGATAATTAGGGTTAGTGCGTTAATAGTTCGTTTAGAGTTCATGAGATTCGTTGCATTAGCTCGTAATTTTTGTAAAAGCCCATCGGCCAATAAAATAATTTCCTACACATGTGAGAAACTTACTTTTACGTTTTTTGCAATCTGTTACTAGAACGTGGGGTCACTTAAAACTACGTATTTAGTAGACTTGTGCTGGAGAACGGGTATCATATAAATATGATAAAAAAAGTACTATTCAAAAAAATGTCGATACGATGTGTATTGAACATAACGACACTTAGTGTCTAATTAGGCATCATTTGTAACCATGATTCATAGTCTAAAAAATAACCTTTAGAGAGTAAGCACGTGTATATGTAATAAGTCTGTCAATATATAAGAATAAAATTAAATCACTGTAAAAATTAAAACCACGCTCTGCTACATTTACTCCATCTTAAAAATTATCAATAATTTTTCATGAAAACTTGGTAGATTTGTGATAAATACTACATCTTTGGAAATTTACTATGACTTCTGCTGTAATCATTACAGTTTGTTTCTCTCGTGTTAGGTACTTGTTCTTAACACTAGATTTCCAGACATTTTTCGTGTTTCTATTTCTAATATTCATATACTAAAAATAGGTGTACATCATACAAAATTTTACAGAGCTGAGAGGAAAATAGATTTCTCTGATATTTGTATCAGTTTATTGGGAATGGGGTTTTATATTGCTAAATGAAATAAACTCTTATTTGTGAAATAATACTTAAATAGTTTATTGATACTTTTGTGTAGCACGAGGAAGGGCAATTATGACCGCACCTAGCGAGTTTTGTCACAAGACTCGCAGAACGCAGTGGTCGAAATTCTTACAACCCCGTCCGGGTCGTTCAGCCCCATTGTTCTGTTTCTCGATGTTTCCGAACTTTCTAAAATGCCAGATGTGGCTTAGCTTCTTGGAAGAAGCCCTTGAGAAAGTACGTTAAGAGAAAGCTGGTTTATTGTTAATTTTTGCTTCGTAGTATTTCTGTATTCAATTTCCATCCAAGTGAATAAAAATTGCTAGAAATAATAGTAATCATTTTTGCAAAGTTTGCTCATCATATCTGAAACGCATCAACGAATTAACATCAAACCTAGTGTTAATATAGTTGTTCAATCTGATTTGTATTGTAATGCTCAGTATTATGCGTAAGACTGAAAAGAAAAAAAATAAACTGGAATCGGCAAATGAGCAGTTTCTGATCGAGCAGTCAGCAAACAGCAGTGCCAAGAAAATACCAGCAGAAAAGGCAGGATAACATCTGTATTTACCAAAGCGGACACGACTGGATGTCCAGCAGCCATCCCCTTGGCTCCCCTGAGCGATTTTCGTGGCGCGTAAACAGAAAAACAGAGACACCCTCGTGAAAGCCCTTCTCCGCCATTCCACTTTCGCTCCCTTCGAAGAAGAAGAAGAAGATCGACCTGAAGCCGTCCAGCCTCGAGCCACGGTGTATCACCACCTCTGGCTGGCTACTGGAAGCCACTTCTTCGTGGACAAAGGGGGCAGCCACGACAAATACGGATGACGTTCGTCGATTTCAGCGGCGAGGAGAGGCCGTAGATAAAAGCGATTTCTGAAAAGCTTCCCGGAGGTGTGCTTTGATCGATCCCCCTGATAACACCGGAAAAGAATGCGGCGTTCCCTCCCTCCCTGCGGCTCTGTGTCTATGTTTGCTCGGTCGATTTAAGTGTTTACTGCAACGTGTTCTTTCGAGGGATGACAAACAAATGTTTTTCATTGATACTACACGACGGATGACTCGATTCTCACGGGGTAACGCGACGTAGGATTCATGGAGGCGACATTTCTGTTGTCGTTCGAGAGGGAACGATGTTTGACGTTTGTGTAGCTAAGTGACGAAGATCGTTCGTTGTTTATATAGTACTTATGTGTAGTGCTTATATTTATACAAATATTTATATAGTCGAATGCGTCTGATTATTTACGGTTTATACCACTTGATCTTCGATAGCTGGAAAACATGGTCAGATCGGTCCATGCTCTGTATATAAAACGTTTTATATGTTTAAAATGATCTTCCAAACTACTGTTTAAACGTATACGCACACTTATGTATATTTGCAGTGACTTATGAATTTAATCAAACGATAACTCAGATGTTTTTATCAAATCCGACTGCAAACTTGTTACTCGATTCCTTCTTACACTTCCTGAACTTTTTAAGTAATCAATAGATCATATTTGCAAGCATATTTGAAAAGGAGGAATTAAATAAGAATTTAGTAGGGGAAACTATTTGATCAACAGGAAAGCTTTTGTGGATATCACTTAAATATTTTCTTTACTGATTTCTTATATTGTTTGTACACATATTTTAATATTATTAGACAATGTAGGCAATCAGACGACACAACGTTTATTTAACAATAAATAGTATATTCAGAGATAATACGAAGGGATCAACCTTCATTTAAAAAATTAATTATATTGTTACAGTATTATTAGTTACACTATTATGTCAATCATACGTTACTCGATTAAACTGACTATACAGTCACGGATAAAAGTTTAAGATCAAAGAGTCAACGAAATTAAACTAATTTATAAGGAATAGCATAATAAACAAAATTTGTATTCTGTGATAATCAACAAATATTGTTCTACCATAATAACAATAAAAATGAATGTACAAATAATATTTGTATACCATAAAACAATGTTCTACATTGTCCTCTCGTCTTAAACTTTTGTTCGCTACTGTATATATATAAATTAACTAATTCATAAGGAATAGTATGATAAACAAAATTTGTATTCTGTGATAATCAATAAATAGTGATCTACTATAATAATAATAAAAATGAATGTACCAACAATATTTGCAGGGCATAAAACTATATTCTACATTGTTCTCTCATCTTAAACTTATGAATTCGTTAATTTATATACATACAGTAGCGGACAAAAGTTTAAGATGAAAGAACAATGTCGAACATTGTTTTATGGTTTGCAAATATTCTTTGTACGTTCATTTTTATTACCATTGTTACTATATACTACTATTTATTTTATTACATATTTATGATATGTAAATTAACGGGCAACGCAAAAAAAAACAAACGCGAAACAGTTGAAATTGAATATATAGTAGTGGAGAAAAGTTTAAGACCAGAAGGTCGAAGAAAATTAATTAATTAATTAATAAGATATAAGAGTATAAACAAAATTTGTATTCCGTGCTGATCAACAAATAGTGTTCTACCACAATAACAACAAAAATGAATGCACAAACAATATTTGCAAACCATAAAATAATGTTCCACATTGTCCTCTCGTCTTAAACTTTTGTCCGCTACTGTACCTATCCGAGTATTTACGGACGATAAAGCGTACACGAACGTTCGTCGACTTTCGTGCGAACGTAAACAATTACCGAGAACAGTATTGCGAGTGGCAGAAGCTTTTCTGCCAATTTCCTCAGAATTTAAAACAAATTGCCCTTTTTCACAGGCGATTTATTTAACGGGCCTGTGCGAGAACGAGCAGAGAAGAAGGACCGAAGGACTTTGTTATGGATATTGCCCGGAGCCAGGCTCGAGACGGGCGTAAAAACCTCTTTGGATAAAACAGGAGGAGAGCGGTAAATGGAACGCGACACTTATAATCTTCTTTCCTCCCCTAGCCCCCTCTCGCGCCCACCCCTCGCAACCCCCGAGCCGCGCCAACTATTCCGCCATTTTAAATCACCGTGTCGCGATTCCCCTCGCCATGGTTCTCGTTTCACCTTGATTTTCTGCGTCGCGAAAATAGGGGATCAAACTGATAAGGGAATCGAATTCAAGCGGACGCAGAGGGGAAAAATTTTACGCGTCGCATGCAAATTCGCCGTGAAAACGCGACGATCTGCACTTTTCTATCGCGTTTCATTTTTTTCCATCCTCTATTTTTTTTTCTTTTTCTTTTCGGCCCCTTTGATTTCTATGTCAATTTCGCGAGCACGGAGGATAGGCTGACTCGTCGCTCGAAAATATCTGCCGGACGGGGAAGATTAATTCCGTGATGAAAATTTGACAAGAATACGTAAAACCGAGCGAGATAATATAAGCGTTTAAAATAAGACAGACAGAGCTGGTTGTAAAAATATTCGGATAGTAGGTTTCAGTTTGACTTTCATACTGTTTTGTTTTAAACAAGTGCATGATAAATGTCAAAATTATAAAAAATTTGGTATTCTTGTAATTAATTATAGTTATTTCAAACACCTATTTTATTCAGTGCTAATGAAAAATGGACGCTTAAGAATTTTAATTATGATTTGCTTTTTTATTATCTCTGTTGTCAGATTTATAATAACTATGAAATTGTTACACAGAATAAATCCGTATTGTAATCGCTTCAAATTATTTTAAATTATTATAGTATTCGCATTTTAACTGTTAAAATTCAGAAGATATATTTTAGATCTTTTTTTTACACGAAATAACATATTTGTGACAACATAAACTTGGTATAAATAAAATGTAGAACTCGATCAACAGAATTCATTATAATCACTTTGAAATAAATTAAGCACATCACACGTTTGAAGTTATTAATTATGCATACACAGTGAACTAATTTTGAATGCTTAAACGATAATTATAAAATAATTTGGTTAAATAAAGTATTTTCTTGAATAATTTCTTTTTTGAAGCCGTTTTAAAAGGGAGTTTCCCATGTTTTATAATTTTAACCGATGCGTGTCTCTTTTTGTTCCATTTGAAGCAACGTGTTTGAGGTAAAAATTAGATTTTACATCGATTTTATTCAAGTACTGCAGGTCTTTCCAACAGAAGCTGTTGAAATAATATTCTGCAGTCCCCTTTAATATTCCTCTATTTTAAAATTGCTTTACTACTCCGTACTGATGGAATTTAAAAGTAAAAATACATATGAAATAATTCGTTTTCAATACGCGGCTGTATTTTATCGGTTCAAAATTGCAATAAAATTATTTAATACGTTCGGAACAGGATGGATCACCCATGGATAATCTGACGATGACTCATTTAATGTATTCATAAAAACTAATGCAATGGCTTAATTTTACAAACATTAATTTTCAATTTTCAACACAAATTCTATCAAGCCAATTTCAAATATCATGTCGCTGATCACAAGGGTAATGTTAATTTTTATGGTAACAATAATGATTTGATAACTGTGAAAATAAAAGGCCTCTCAGGGTTGTTAAAATAGAAATATTTTATTTTATATTAAATATTAGAAATATTTTTTATTGGCAAAAAGATAGATTCACGTATGTGACCTATTATGCTTTTTAAAAATACAAGATTTAATCGAAATCAGAATTTCAGGGTTGTTTTCACCCCCCTTAGAAATATTTTATTGGCGAAAAGATTGCACCAATTATGATTTATTATGTTTTTACACATACAATATTTAATCGAAATCAGAATTTCAGGGCTGTTTTCACCCCCCTTAGAAATATTTTGTTGGCAAAAAGATAGATTCACGTATGTGATCCATTATGCTTTTTACACATACAAGATTTAATCGAAATCAGAATTTCAGGGTTGTTTTCACCTCCTTAGAAATATTCTTTGTTGGCAAAAAGATTGCACTAATTATAACTAATTATGCTTTTACACGTACAAATTTTAATTACAGTCAGAATTTTAGGGTTGTTTTCACCTCCTTAAAAATATTTTGTAGGCAAAAGGATTACACCATTTATAACTCATTATGCGTTTACACATACAAACGTTAATTGAAATTAGAATTTCAGGATTATTTTCACCTCCTTAGAAATATTCTTTATTGGCGAAAAGGTAGATTCATGTATGACCTATTAAGTTCTATACACATACAAACTTTCATTGGAATAAGAATTTCAGGATTAAGTAAACTTCAGTATAATATAGCATATAAATACTTCTTGGAGCCACTATAAAGTAACCCATTGTATTTTGATTTTCTATCTTGAGCCCTGGCTGACCTCTCCATTCTTGACCTGCCAGATCGACAAGAGATCACGAGCGCGATTTTCGAGCGATCGAGACGAAGTGGCGCGTATATGCGACAGCTTCATTCATTATTAATATCGACACGTACAGTACCAAACATAAGAGATGACATTACAGAACAGCTTACCATTATTTATAAATATCATATATTACACATTCGTTTTAATCGTTAATAGAGTAGCGTAGTACAAAGCACGAAATTTGTTTATTGTGTTGTTCTTTTATATGCGAATTATTTTCCTTTTGCAGACCTTTTAGTCTTAAACTTTTGTCTGCTACTGTATGTACACAGTATAAAGATACATACGTGATCGCGGTGAGAACAGCATGATCGACCAGAAGAGGCCCACGTTGAGAATTTCACCGAACGTACCTGCAACACGTAAAAAGAAAAACGTTAAAATGGCTCTATCCAGCGGGTACACCTGTTCCTGTGATATCTTTTAACCCTTTGTGGACGAGTTACAACCTGTAATTATGTTACTAATCATTCTAAACATTCTCGTGACACATTTAGAAACAAAGAAAGCATTTTATACTTTCAATCAGAACAGTTTTAATCGGGTATTAATCGATAACAATCAATTTCTCTTAACCCTTTGCACTCGAGAGGTGACTGCTGATAATCAAACGATAGCAATTTTACAAATTTCCGGATGCAAATAGCCATGTTTAAAAGATTCACCAGTCTTTATCTGAATTAAACGCGTGTTAAGATAGGTAAATTCTGATTTCTCTAATTTCAGTGTTTTATACTTGGAAATTTTTCAAAAAAGAGAGCCGCCTTTCAAATGCAAAGGGTTAACACTATTACCAACACTCCTACCACGACCGGTCAAATGACCGTTCTTAAAATTTCGATTAGAATTTCATATATACAATGTAATTGAATCGCCTTTAAATTTTAGACTTTTCCTCAAATATACGTATCATACATTTTTCAATATTCACTTCTTTTTTCATTGTTTATTTTCTGAGAAAAATTTGTAGCCTGTCTTACATAGGAATGTCGCGGTAGGAATAGTGTTAATCATTACGTGAATCTTGAAATTTAAACGAACATTCTCCTTCGTCGTGAATAACAAAAATGAACATAATAGATCAAGATTAAATGTAACGAAATAAACACAGGATTAAAAATAACGAACAAAATAGGATAGCAATCGTTCATGAATACCATCAACACGGTTCTGTTTGCTTTTCTCGTAAGAGGCGAATTCAAGCTTCCGCGTTCCATTACGCGTACACCGTTCGAAATTCGATTGTACTAAATTCGAAACACCGGCACGTAAATATTGTCGAGCCGATTTAACCAGCCTCACCCTGAAGTACCGTTCTCCTCGACTCCCCTAGCGAGAAAACGAACCGGTATTTACCGTCGAACCGTTTTCCCACGTGTCGTTGGTTCGTCGATATTCTAAAAATGCTGCGAATTCCTGGAATCGTGTTATTCCCCGAATCAGCAAGTCAAATATAAAATGACGCAAACCGCGCTGTTGATCGTTCGCGGCATTAAAATAGAATCAAAGTAGACTCCGGCTGCAGCAGCACTGCAAAGAGGCTTAAATCTCGTTTGGAGTAGCGCTGTAGCTGCACGAATTTCATTTCATTTATTCATACACGGGTTTGGTCAGCCTTTGGTATACATTAATAACAAAGATAGTAATAATTAATAACGTTAAACATTAGAGGTTTAATAGAACACAACGTGTAACCTGTCTAACACGTTGTGATCCGAAAACAGTTAAGGAATACACTAAATTCATTTACTATACTTATTTAAAATTTAAATTGCAAGACGTATCACTTTCTATTTGCTACTATTTAAGTGGCGGGACAATCAAATGAACCCTAACTTCGCTTGAAATATGTTGGAAACATGTTGGAAGCATGTCAGGAACATGTTAGAAACATGTTTTAACCCTTTGCATTCGGTTGTCTCCTCTCATGGGACATCGTAATCCCAGCATATGATAGTTTCGCAAATTTTCAGACTTTAGTTCAGACCCGGACGTTGAATAGTCATATGTGTAAATTTTAATATACAACTTAACTAAACTAAATGAAGTTTAATATACGTGAAGCATAGTAAATATTTAGAATTTGAAAATTTTTAAAGTTAGTATCGTTAAACGACTAACGGTCACCTCTCGAGTGCAAAGGGTTAATAGAAAAGTTACCAAAATACTCAATACCTCCTTTATAATACAAATACTTCCTTTAATCGCCACTACCGTAAATGACAAATGACCGTTACTATCGCAGATAACAGAAGGAAAAACAAATTGCATTTTTTAATAAAGTACATACAAATTTTACAAATTCAAAATATTTACTAAAATTCGCCTGTATTAAATGTCATTTAGTTTAGTTAAGTGATATACTAAAATTATATATATGACTATTTAACCTCTGAGTCTGACTATTAAACAAATCAACTAAAGTTTGAAAATTTGCGAAGCTATCATTTGGTGACTAACAGTCACCTCTCGAGCGCAAAGGGTTAATATAGGCGAACATGTTTTTTCTTCTTCTTATCATTTATTATTGCATCGACATTATGGTAATTACTGACATACAGTCTAATTATTTTAAATTTTGTAGAATGTGATCGTGTTTGCTGTGAAGTTCTCAGAGGTAACAAAATATTTCAACCAAAACTGCATTTAAAGAATTAAAAAACGCTGAAACTTCAGGGAACGAATTTCATCCCCTTAAACAGATTTTTTCTTGCCAAAAATATGCTTCATATACATTCCACTGCACTCTACACGCACACACAAGCTTCGATTAAAATCAAAAGTTTTTTATTGTACAAATTACCCTATAACGTTCGTTTCTCACTGTACATTAACAACATTACAATCAGTAAATGATATTTTTAACATACACTAAATTCGATCAAAACCAATAGATAGTACATGTCGGATTTGAGAAAAAGCAGTATTTAATTTGTACCTCCCCACCTTAAAGTGTGCAGGTCGGGGGCAGGTAATTTTCGGACGGACCCCCGACCCGAGGAGTGTAAGGACAACCAGTAAAGAATAAAGTAGTCAGGCAGAGGAATTTATAGAAAGCGGACCTCGAGTTGTTCTTATTTGATCCAAGTACCCTTGCTGCCCATCCCTAACACGCGTAGCGTTTAGCGCATCTCCGCGACTTTGGTTAATTTCAATTCAACAGTACATGACACATCGAATAATCTAAAGTTTCAAAACGCAACAAATAACGCAGTGGAAAAACTGTGCTTAATCGCGTTCACTTAATTTCGGTATTCACGAATGCGACGCGTACACGCTGTACTACCGTACGTTCGTACAGCAAATTCAAAAGGGTGAGGTAGAAAAAAATCCTCGGTGTTCTCCGTCCGTATTACTTTATGTTTCAAGTGAGAGTGTCCCTTTCGGCACCTTCCACTAGCCCAACTTGCACTACATAAGGGAGGGGGCTGGTTGGTTACCTGAACGGTAACGTTATTGTAACGGGATCCGGTCAGGTCTACCGATTCTTTTTTAGACTCTTAATTTAGCTTACAATGATAACTTATATTAAAACTTATATTAACGTTCCGATGGAACACGCAATAATCCTCGCCATCTCAAAACACACGTACAAATACGCGATTCGTCGTGTTGCAAGCTTAGCAGAATATAATAGGCTGGCACCGATAAAACGGTTTCGAATTATTTCCATCCAAATATTTAACTTGAACCAACCCTCGACTCACCTGAACACACGGAGACCCTCTCTTTACCCTCGCGTGCAACGTTCCGCGAAATATTCGCAGAGATTCGTCTCCGTTTACGGGAACGAATAACCAGCGATCAGTTAGACGGAAAACGCGACCGTGTCTTCCTGTTTGCAAATTTGTTTTGCCTCGGAAGCGAAAAGAGGTCGAAAGAACGCGCGGAGAACCTTCCACCCTCCATCTTTCAACCCCTTTCCACCCCCAATCCAACCCCCGCCCCTCTCCGCGTCGCTTCTCGTCCGGGAAAAAGAACGGCGGCGGGTCACGGCAAAGTGGAAAATCTCTTTTGTAAGCCGGAGCATGTTTCCGCTACTCCCGCGCTCGCTTATTTTAATATTTGAACGAGCAGCCGGGAAAAGCGTTGAAAGCGGCCGCTAAAAGGGACTTCGATGCACGCTTTTTCAGCGTCACAGAACCGTGCACCCGCCACTCTGCGATACACAGTGTCGTTGATCGAACCAGCCCCGCTCGATCATTCGATTATCTTGGGATCCACGGTTTCGTTGATCGCGTTTCACGCTTTCGAGTGCTCGTGTTCCTCCACTGTTTTCCCAGCGAATTGGGAACGGGGTATATCCTTTTTCCGGGGAGGAAATCGAGGCGAAGGAAATTGGATTGAATACAGACGATCGCTTTTGCTTGTCGACTTAACCCTTAACGCTCCAACTTTTAATTGTGAATATCGACCGGTAACTCCAACTTATTCTCATCATACTTCGACTTGCAAGTTTTTAAGTGTCAAATTTTAAATGCCGCAATGACGTGTAAATAATAATATTGAAGTCATCCAAAACAATCTTAATTCATCTCAGGAATAATATAATTTTGATTACAATGTTTAGAACGCTGCTCATCGGTGGTGCTTGAGGGGCACACTTGGAGCGTTAAGGGTTAACCCTTTGACGGCGTGCTCGAATAGCAAAGCTGGATATGGGATAAGAGAAGAAGGAAATGGTTGATTATAGGGAATATTCAGAAACCACAGTAACATTGAATTTTGTGTATTTTTCTTTAAATGAATGCATAGTGAATGTTAAAATTATATTAAAACTGTATCATTGTTACGTTGAAGACAGACATTTTTATTCTGTAATCGCTGCTACGATATTTTTACGACGGACTGTGCTTGTTTTAACCACTTCTGATAGGCAGTACAAATAGTTTCTGAATCTATTATGTTAGCAACATCAGAAATATACTCTCAATCAAAAGTTCTGGACCGTTTCCCAGTTTGTATCGGTATCGAATCCATCCCTGATTTTCTTAGCTTAACACTTTAGCGGCCGGAAGTCTATTAATCGGCTTTTACACGATTAGTCTGCAAATTTTGTAATGTTTCCTTACACGAAGGTGATTGTTTCGAGCGACAATCTATATATGCTCTGAAGAAACGTTAAACTATTAATTGCAATCATTGTAATCGATCCATTAACGATGCGTCCGCGCAAAAATAAGCTGATCGAGAGTGCGTGTGTTGAATCGTGAGCGATTGGTAAAGTGTTAAAATTTATATCATTAACAATTGCATTATTAACACTTTGCCGGCCGCTGTCACGTATCCGTGACTTCTTTTCGCCAACGGTGATGCTGCATTTCGATGTTTATATAGGTAGATACATTGTTGCAGAGTAATATTTGACGAATAGGGAACAGTGGTTTCAATTGTTTTCTCTTCCCAGTTTACCAGATTGTAATTACTTATGTTACGAACAATTGCGTAAATATCACATTTCGTGAGTAGTAGAACCTCCTGCGTGAATCTTGCCGGCGGCAGCGTAACGGCGTAAATATTAGCGGCGGTACCCTCCTAAAGTTATAAATATTTGTGAAATATTTGATAAGTAATTACAACCTGATGTAATAATTGTGGTAGATGCAAGTACTACAAAAAGTTTATTTATACAAAAATTAGTAATACAAAATTAATAATCTGCAATGGTGTGATACAAGTCGTGCGAATGGCTCTAAAGCCGCGTCCACATAGAAGAGAACAGTTCGCGAGCAGCACACGAATTGCTCGCGTGCGGTTCGCGAGCTATTCGCCAACGGAAAACGCAGCATATCCAGACTGGAGCTCGCGAACAGTTACAAGCTTGTTCGCTCTAAATTCATGGGCAGTTCGCTATTAGCTTTTGCCACATACTGTGTTACAAACGCGTCCAGATACGCTTCGAGCTCGCGAACAGTTTCTTTGATGTACCGCTTCCCGAGCGAACACTGTTCGCTGTTCGCTGAGGAGTTCGCTGCTCGTTGTTCGCGAACAGCGGTGTGGACGCGGCATAAGACTACGCGAGTTTATTTACGTTTTCGGCCCAAAATTCTCGAACGTAAATCGTAGGTTAAGGGGTTAAGCTCGTTTTTACACCTTCCGAATGTAATCCTTTGAGTGAAGAATACTATCAGCTGAAGTTCTCCACGTGAATGACGTATTGTTAGTCGTATACTGGTAATTGTGTTGCAATAAGTGGAAAATCGAAAAAATCGATAAAATCGACAAACGCACATAGGCGTCCATGATCTCCACGAGTGACTTTCATCAGGCGCATGTATGTGTCCATAGCATCAAAAGGGTTAAACGAGCATTTCATTTATTTTATCGTAACCCGTTTCCAATACCATGATCCAGGGAAAGTGATTTAACTTCCCCCGGCCGAGCTTGACCTTCGTTTCCATGAATTCTGAATTATCCGCGCCGCTGTCGCGTCGATTCAGAATGTTCCGAGGAACATGCATACGTACACGTTGTATACAACGTATACCGTGAATCAGGTATCCGCATGATTTAATCACACTGCTTTGTCTGGACGAGGCTGTTTCCGGTATCGAATTATCCGAGAGTAGCGTACCACAGAGTAATTGATTGCCCTCCCTCCTATAAACGTGTTTGCGTTCGATGATACGATCCTTTTCGTTTTCACTTATGGTGGACTAGGGGATGTTGTAATTAAATATCAATATTCCTACTCCTAAGATAATATAAAAGATACCTTTACATACCTATATAAATGTTGCAGATGAAATATATTTGCATTTTTTAATAATATAATAATTAGATAGCGAACTTTTATGCAAATAAGCAGTTTCACGAATGAAATTAAAGAAAGGAAATATAATTTGTTTCGATTTTTAAATATTTCTTGATTACTTCCTTTTTGACCAATAATCACTTCACCTATAATCTTTTTAATCCTTCTAGGTGGTCAAGCAATTCATAAATCTTTAAATTTATTATAGTGCATTTTTGAAATCTCTCATAGTGTTTGACAAAAGGTATGAATACAAAATTTATTTCCTATACATTACTCATTCTTTTAATGTAACTTTTAATTTTATCCCTTCGCTATAATTAAGTACACTTTAATCGTTGGTAAAATTCTACTGTTAAATTAACATAAATCTTTTTTCTTCCAAAACCTGGCTGAAACCAGACTTTCTGATTATTTCGTGTAATAAATGTAATTTAAAGTACGACAATGAACGTTTCGCCAAATTTATCAAGAAAACAGATAATCATAATCCTTTCAATAATTAGCGTCAATTTTATAAAAAAACAAGGGGGGAAACTAAATTAAAAATCAACTGCATTCCGCATCTATCCCCTAACTCGAGGAACCAATTAATCGTCTGAAAGCGAAACAAGAGCAGGGGCGAGGGAAGTCAACGAAGAAGAACGAAAACAAAGTTGAACTAGAAATTAATCAGCGAACCTCGACACGGAGCATCGCTAATGCGCGCTAAATTACGATCGCCGAATTAAATTCGCGAGAGCCAACAATATTCAGAGACAAGTTGGCAGGAAAACAAGGGGATGACTCGGACCCGTTTTCTATCCGCGACCAGGTTCAGAGGAAACTCCAGCCTCGAAATACAAGATGCTAATTGCTAAACGGGGATGTTCACCAGATTCCAGCCGGCTTATCCCTTTTGCCCGTGAATTTCCTTCACCGTGCTTCTCTTTCTCGCTTTTAAGCTTCCACTTTCCTCGCAGCTTTCACTGAACGTTCCAGTTATGTCGTGGAAAAGGGGATAAAAACAATGTCTGTTTGTGCTTCGTCGTAAAACGATTCTTAATGTTTTATTAATTTTTTTTTATTAGATGCTGAATAACCCTGTAAAGTATGAATAAAAATCTGTTTCCTTTAGAGAGACAGAAAGAGAGAAAAGGAGAGGGAGAGAGAAAGGGTGAGTGAGAGGGAGAGGGAGAGAGACAGAAATGGGGAGAGGGAGAGAGAGACAATGTGTGAGTGTGAGAGAGAGAGAATGAAAGAGAGAGTGAATGAGAGAAAGAGTGAATGAGAGAAAGAGTGAATGAGAGAAAGAGTGGATGAAAGAGAGAGTGAATGAGAGAGAGAGTGAATGAGAGATGGAGAGAGAAAGAGAGGGAAAGGGGAAGAGGAAGAGAGAGTGAATGAAAGAGGAAGAGGGAAAGAGAGAGGAAAAAAGAGAGAAAGGGAAAAAGGAGAGAGAGAGAGTGAGAATGAGAGAGTGAGAGGGTATGAGAGGGAGAAGGGAAAGGGGAAGGAGAGAGTGAGAGTGAATGAGAGAGGGAGAGGTGATGAGATGGGAAAGGGGAGAGAAAGGTGGAGAGAAAGGAGGAGAGTGAGAGAGAGAGAGAGTGAATCAGTGAGAGAGAGAATGTCGCATAACGAAGGAATCTTCAGTGTCATTAATTTATGTTATATTTCGTCGTTTTATTGTATTTACAGTTATTGTTTAAATAAATTGTATTAATTATTATTACCTATTTACTCACAATAACGACAATAATTAGATCTTTTTTATCAGAAAAGTAGCTTCTCGTTTCCTTATACCTTAGACTACCTAAAATTGTACGTCATCCTATTCACACGACGATTACATGCAGTCGCCTTAACTTAAATCTCGTCTGTTTCTCACAGAATATAGATAACCACGAAATCACTTCTCACGGTAAATGACGTAGTTCGTCTCTATTCTTCTCAGTAGGTCGTGAATAACAGCGGGCCGATCCGCTCGACCGACTTCCGGCAGCCAATTAATAGATCGATTCCTTCTAATGGCCGTGAAAGGACGACCTTTCGGGTGGTCCGACTCTAATCGCTCGTTCTTTGTCCGTTCCCCGGACGAAAAACGGGGACGGGGACTGTTTGGCAACTGGAATCCTTTGACGCGTCGAGGGAATGGAAATTTTTTGCCGGACCACGTTCTTTTGCATATACGAACTCGTCTTGCGTAACCGACTTTGACAAATATTTATATACCGGTCGATACTGTTGTTGCCAACGCTAAGAACTGATTTTCAATTTTTTCAAATACAAGGATCACGTTAAGAGACTATATTTTTTACATGTATCTCTTTTTTTCTTTTTTTTTTTTTAATTCGTGTTTAACCGTTTGAGTACTGAAGAGCGCTATAGCATTCTTCTTATGTTTTGTGGAGAACGCAATAACACTACTCTGAATCAGTAAAAATTTTTCATCCAGTAAGGCTCGTTGCGTTTGTGGAGCACATGAATTGTGTTAATTTGACTAATTTTATCCGCAAAATGAATTAAAATAAATTTAAGTAAATACATGGTATTTTAAAAATTTTTTGTTATTGCAATGTAATATCAGTGAGTTTATTCTGTGAATATTCAACGTGTTAATATTCATTTCTTTACATAAATATTCCTTCGAGGAGATTGATTTCTGTTTATTCGTTAGGACGTATTTTATTTCCAACTCTACTAAATAAATAAATGTGGAATTTCCTATAATAAAAGTTGAAAAATCGAACGTTTGCCATTCTTTAGGATCTTAGACCACTGTTTGAGCTGGCAGAATTGCGAAAAATCGATCGCAAGAAAGGATTCGACCGATCGGCTCCCTATTCTCTCAGCGCGAGAACACGCATCTCGTTAAGCGAGAACAAGCGCCGCAAAAGGTGTATAAACGCGCGATTCGCCTTACGGCCTTCGGGAATGAAGCCCTAAAGAAGTTAAGGGGACTGGACCGAAGGCCGGTTCGCAGAACGAGCGGGCAACAACGCAATTTCTTACGCGGCTATGACGGCTCGATCTCTTCTGGCTAGAGTTTCTTCGGTAACGAAGTCGTTACTTGCCGGACAAAGTAGTCAACCCGTTTGCTCCTGCCTTTTCCCACTTTACCGATCACGCCTCCCTCCGGGCCTTCCCCGTCTGCTTTCCTGGATAATGGGAAACGTTGGTCGCGGCGATTCCGTTGAATCTACTTTTACTATTGTACAGGCGCCCCTCGACTTTCGTACATTCTACTTTCGCACGATTCGCTATTTTGCACATTTTTAAAAATTCAACTTTTTAACGTTAGAATTACAAGAGCAGTCAAAATGACTAATTAGTGATTTTATTCATAGCGAACATATAAATTTGATATGATAAAGCTTCCAAAATTTACTATGATTTTCTGCAGAAAGTAGTAAATAAAGATTTGTTTTCTATGTATTCAATATCTTTTTAAGGAATTTTCAATTGGATCCTTTTCATGCAAATAAGTACACTATAATTGTTGGTAATTTTAGTGTTAAAGGTGCATTAATATTAGGACTATTACAACAGTCAAAATGACCAATTGGTGATTATTCATAGTAACCTCATAAGTTCACTATGGTGAAGCTTCCAAAATTTACTATTATTTTCTGCAGAAAGTATAGATAAAGATTTGTTTTCTATGTATTCAATATCTTTTTAAGGAATTTTCAATTTGATCTCTTCCATGCAAATAAGTACACTATAATTGTTGGTAGTTCTAGTGTTAAAGGTGCATTAGTATTAGGACTATTACAACAGTCAAAACGACCAATTGGTGATTATTCATAGTAACCTCATAAGTTCACTATGGTGAAGCTTCCAAAATTTACTATTATTTTCTGCAGAAAGTATAGATAAAGATTTGTTTTCTATGTATTCAATATCTTCTTAAGGAATTTTGAATTTGATCTCTTCCATGCAAATAAGTACACTATAATTATCGATAGCTCCAGTGTTAAATAATTTAATACTAGAACTACCAAGGCAGTCAAAATGACCAATTGGTGATTATTCATAGCAGACTTATAAATTCACTATGGTGAAGGTTCCAAAATTTGCTATGAATTTCTGCAGAAAATATAAATAAAGATTTGTTTTCTATGCATGCGATGTATTTTCATGTAATTTTCAATTTGATCTCTTGCATGCAAATAAGTACTATAATTGTCGATAGTTCTATTATTATGCCTTTGCGAACGAATGTTCCTTTTGAAGGGACATCGTGAATCGAACAAGCTACTGGGCTGTTCCCTCTCAGGGGACATCAGATTTTAGCCATCAGATTACAATATTGTTCCGATCAATATCCCTCTACTTTCGAACATTCATTATACTTTTACATCCCTCTACTTTCGAACATACTTTAATTTTATTAAATGACACATTACAGTATAATTAAGTCAACAATGAAACGTCGAAAGAAATTAAATAAGTTAGGAATTATTACTAATCACAGAATTAAATCATTGAAGTAACGTTAATGGGAACAGGGAAGAAATAGATAAACAGAACTGTTATATATAAAACTGTACATCAAGATTTGAAAGCAGATCATTCATCGTACGATGAATCAACTTTAAACAAGAGACCTATTCATCCTATTAATAGATTCCTTCTTTCCAACCAGAACGGTGGCGACCGATTTAATCTTCCAACTGCATCGACTTAATAGATGTAATCATCTTTAATCCGGTACGAACAAATAAACGAGAATTTTCTACAATGTTGATATACGGTATATAGTTCTCAAAAGTTACTTTACACACATGTCTTTCTTCCCATGAAGTTTATTATAAGCAATGTTGCTCGATGGATTGACACTATTAGAACTGTTAAAGTATGCTAATCGCGATATCTGTTATGATTGCATAGTGGTTTTTAACATACTAAACTAGCTAACTAATAATCTTTGTACAGACGGTTTTTCTTTATTTTTTCTATTGATTACTACCAAAATTGGGGGTGTTTTAAAAAAAGTTTGTTTCATATCAGAAAAGTGGTTAAACGGCACTTTTCTCACAGAATGTCATAATTTCTGAACTAACACAATATAAAGTATCAATATAATAATAAATATTGGAAATGAGGTTTTATATTGCTTAAATAAAATGCACTCTTATTTGAAATACTTTGATACTTTATTATATAGCATGAAGAACCTTGCAAGCTTTGTCATAAAATTAACATAACGCAGTGATCAAAATTTCTACAACCCCGTCCGGGTCCTTTAGCCCCCTTGTTCTGTTTCTTAACGTCTTCGAATTTCCTAAAATGCCAAATGTGGCTTGAGTTCTTAGAAGAAGCCCTTGAGAAAATACGTTAAGTGGAAGCTAGTTTATGGTTAATTTTTGTATTCAATTTCTAACAATAAAGAAGTTATTTAACGAAGTTGAAAAAAATCTCACTTTTGTAAGGCCTGTTGTATGTTTGAAAAGTTACTGCTCAAAGGGTTAAGGAAGTATGATGATTCATCCTTGTTGGAAATTCGTATCCTAACGAATAAACAAAAATCAATCGCCTCTTAATCGGCTGAGGAGGTTCCGGGAACGGGTCAAGTGGTTTTCCTTACCACGCTGTGCGTAAGAATTAGAGGACCCTAACGAACTGTGTCCTTTAGCCTTTTTCTATTCATTCGAGTCTTGCCTCTCGCTGTGTAGAGATCAGGTTTAGAAAGCGATATACCTTCCCTTAGAAATAAAGTCTAGTAAAATCTTAAGTGAACAGTTATCATTATTTTATTCCTTTCAATCCATAATCTCCAATAATCCTCGACCAGGTATCGCTAAACAAACTGACGTCGAGGAACATCGCACGACCGATCTGAGTGGCCGAAAACACGCGGTTCCGATCGCGTTTCACGACACAGGTTTCTAGACCGCTAATCTTGGCAGGAATTGCGTCCGAGAACCACGGAGTCCAAGGGACTCGCGTAACTGCGAACGGAGAAAGATAAATAGGC
Source organism: Tetrapedia diversipes (assembly GCA_033822845.1). NCBI lineage: Eukaryota > Metazoa > Arthropoda > Insecta > Hymenoptera > Apidae > Tetrapedia > Tetrapedia diversipes. Next base: position 5,877 of record JAOPTO010002028.1, on the reverse strand, counting down.
AGAGATACCGGCGAGGAGATAAAGACAGAGACATTGAGGAGAGGCTAAGAGGGACAGAGAGAGCGAGACAGAGAGAGGGGCCATCAACGGTAGACCGGTCACACACGAAGAGATTAGTCGTAAACGCGTTTGTAATCCGGTGTAAATCCCGGCGATTCGTCGTAAGTCCATTAACAGTGCCGCAGAAACACGAGGACTGTCGGTGCACCCGACAGAATACCATTATCAGACCGGTAAACAAGTTCCTCCGGCGTGCGCCCTCGACGAAATCGAGTTGTTCAACAGATTTCCAGGTATCGCTTTCTGGCTTCGCTCCAAATCCTTGCCGCGGGATGTCCCACGGTCCTTGCGGTGTCCCGTTGTCTCAGACGGTCCCTGCCGACTGATCCAACGACAACCGTCCGCGTTTCACAGATAAATTAATATTCGTCGCGCCTGAGGATCGGGTAGAGTTCACGTTTCAGATAGAAATGGGTTCTTTTGGTTATGAAAATACACCTGACCTTCTTTTTGCTTTTACAGTTCGCATAGTTTTCTGAGATAGAAATGGATTTGGTTATGAAAATACTCAAAATCCTCCTTTTGCAGAGTACCATTTTGAAATAGAAATGGATTTTATTATGAAAATACACCTAATCCTCTTTCTGCTAGGTACCTTTTTTCTAAATAAAAATGGGCTTGGTTATGAAAATGCACCTAATTCTTCTTTTGCAGGAGACCTTTCTTTTAAATAAAAATGGGTTTGATTTTGAAGATACATCTAATACTCCTTTCACGCTGTACTTTCCTGGGATAGAAATGGGCTCGATTACGAAAAATATACCAAATCCTCCTTTTGCAGGGTACCTTCTTAAATAGAAATAAGTTTAGTTATGAAAATACATCTAATCTTCTTTCTGCTAGGTACCTTTTCTCTAAATAAAAATGGGTTTGGTTATGAAAATACACCTGATCCTCTTTATGTTAAAATAGAAATGAATTTGGTTACGAAAATACACCTGATCCTCTTTACGTTAAAATAGAAATGGATTTGATTATGAAAATACACCTAATCGTCCTTTTACAGGGTACTTCTCTTAAGATAGAAATGGATTCGATTACGAAAATACAGCAAGTTATCTTCTTCTTAAATAATTATTTAATTACACGAATCACTGAAAACGCTTTGCTTGTCCCATAAACAAAACTAAGTCGATTCCAAAATTACATTAACACTTTATCGTCCACTCGTGTGTTCATTCCACCATGAATACGATAAATCGAACACAATGATATTCTTCAAGCACTTAATATTTTAATATTTTTTTATATCACTGAAAACAGTTACGTTCGTGCAAGGGAACACTATAAAATGTACAAACGATGCATGTAAAAAGCCGATTAATAGGCTCTCCTTCGATAAAGCGTTAAATTATGAAGCGACCATGTGTTCGCCGTTTTACAGCTTTGGTTTATTCATACGGAATGTCTGCATCGTTCACATCGAATTACCCGACAACAGTCGCTTCATAATGACGGCTGGAAAATGCGAATTCGTACTCTTTCACAATCGCGCGTAATCGTTCAATTAAACGGCGATCAAATTATAGAAGGAATTCGATTAATTCCGTGATACGGTTCATTTCACGTCGGCTTGAATAAACCTGATCAAAAATAACAGGCGGCTAATGAAGAACGCCGACGCATCGTTCCGCGATAGTGCAAATTATCAATAACAATTTGTTTGCACGCTCGAACTCGCTGGTTTAATCGCATCCGCGAGCTCTCCCGCGAGATATCGTGTTAACGGTGCAAGAAAAATATTTTTCGTTGCACACGTCGAACGTAATTATCGTCCGAACGATAAGAAGAAACGTAATTTTAAAAATATTACCGCCCCTGGCAGAAGTTTCGCTTTTCACTCCCGAGAGAGTGGATTATAATTACAAATAAGATTAATAATTGAAGATCTGAGTTTCGAAACAATACACGTTTATTCTTTAACACTGGAACTACCAGAGCAGTCAAAATGATGGATTGATGATTATTCATAGCAGCCTTATAAATTCACTTTACCAAACTTTCAAAATTTACTATAATTTTCTGCAGAAGGTATAAATAAAGATTTGTTTTCTGTGTATTCGATATTTTTTCATGTAATTTTTAATTTGATCTCTTTCATGCAAATAAGTACACTATACTTGTCGATAGTTCCAGTGTTAAATGGTTTAATATTAGAACTACCAGACCAGTCAAAATGATGGATTGGTGATTATTCATAGCAGCCTTATAAATTCACTTTACCAAACTTTCAAAATTTACTATAATTTTCTGCAGAAGGTATAAATAAAGATTTGTTTTCTGTGTATTCGATATTTTTTCATGTAATTTTTAATTTGATCTCTTTCATGCAAATAAGTACACTATACTTGTCGATAGTTCCAGTGTTAAATGGTTTAATATTAGAACTACCAGACCAGTCAAAATGATGGATTGGTGATTATTCATAGCAGCCTTATAAATTCACTTTACCAAACTTTCAAAATTTACTATAATTTTCTGCAGAAGGTATAAATAAAGATTTGTTTTCTGTGTATTCGATATTTCTTCAAGTAATTTTCAATTTGATCTGTTTCATGCAAATAAGTACATTTTAATTGTTGGTAGTTCTAGTGTTAACAGTGTAGATAGCTGTAAGTTATTGGTTACAAGTAGACTGCGAATTTTTATGGAATTTCATATTTTTGTGGGCACAATTGAAGAAACGATTCTAAGTAGAAATTTAACCCTTTGCGCTCGAGAGGTGATTGTTAGTCACCAAATGATAGCTTCGCAAATTTTCAAACTTTAGTTAATTTGTTTATTGGTCAGACTCAAAGGTGAAATAGTCATATACGTAAATTGTAGTATATCACTTAACTAAACTAAATGACGTTATATAATATAGGCGAATCTTAGTAAATATTTTGAATTCGAACATTTTTGAAGTTAGCCACCTTCTCGAGTGCAAAGGGTTAATTTATCCTTTCGATGTTTTGTATTTTTCTCACATTTAAATTTCCTCCACTTAAGCGCAAAAAAGTAATTACGGGTTATTACATTTATAACGCATTTATTATAATTGCTGTATTATAACCACTGTATTATAATTACATTATGAATCAAACGAAACAGGTATTTAGCTTTGCAAAATAAATTACTATTAAGACAGTATAAAATACATCTTTAATTTATCTAACAACGAACTATGAACTTTGATTTTCCTCATATATTTAATAATCCAACAAAACGATTATTATTAAAATGAAAGAAAAAAACTTTTTTATATAAAATTTTATTATTACGAGAGTGTAGAATGCTAATTATAAACTATAAGCTATGTCATTTCCAAGCAACAGTAATTACGAAGACGTCTGTTATTATTGGTTATAGTTAACATTAATCTTTCTTCAAATTTGGAATATTAAAATACATCACGCTGTAATTTTCAACGTTTACAAAAATTTATTATAAATTATATTTTCATTAAAAAAAAAAACAAATGATCTCTTCAAGGTATCGTTCGATAATCAAGCAAATAATCCCTCGCGAGTATGAGAACGCGATCCACATTCGATCCTCGATCGATTCTTCGATACCCAGGTATACGTCTCGAAACCGCCAAGGCCGACGGATCTCCAGTTACCTGCGATTTTCCGTCATTACGAGGGGCTTTCAAAGTGAATAACAACGGTATAATTGCAGACAATTATTGTACGATCGAGTGAACAGTGAACGAAACTCGACAGTGAGGAAGTAAAATGTTAGGAGTTCGTTTAAAGTTCCTCTTTCGTCGACAGCGAATCGAGGATGACGTATTTATCATCTAAATGTGAACGAAGAAACCGGATTTAACGTATAATTATTAGTAAGTCACAAAAATCTTCATGGACTAATCAAAATGCAACCATTAAACGAGAAAGCAAGAATTTTTGTTACTTTACAGGTATTAACCACAGGTTAATTTAAATACAGGTATTAATTTACAGATATTAAATAAATATTGTTGAATTATTTTCTAATTTTACTTATGTAGTCTTAACACCCATTCCTTGTTATATGTGGCATATTACATCAAATGCTCCGATCTAATTTATAGAATATTAGTTGAATGTTAGACTTGTAAGCATTCGAGTGTAAATACAGTCGGTCACAAAAATCTTCACAGTCTAGTCAAAATACAACCATTAAAAGAGAAAACAAGAATTTTTGTTGAATTTTTAGGCATTAACTCATTCAATGGATAAAACTGAACGCATCCTGAAAAAGGTAGCAATATTTCTAATTTTATAGGTAGAACAAGTACATGAATTTATAAGATTAGGAAAGAAAATCATGAAATCTACTGTATAGTTACTATAAATTCATTAAAGTGCAAAATTATCATACTTATTATCTTCATAAAATATAAATGTACCCATGGCAACTATGTTTAAACTTTCTTAAGATCACGTTTTCACTTCATTTACATTCTCTCGTTAACAAACATACGAAACACCATCATCTTGTTAAAATTTGACCAATTTAATTCGATTAAAGCTTATCTGATACTAATTTTACGAACAAACCAATTAATGACCATTAAACGTTTAAAACCCTTGCCTTTTTACTTCAAATGTTTAAGATTTGGCAGGTGTATAGAGATTTGTGACTAGCTATATATACACACACACACATACAAACACACGGTCAAGAACGATGCAATTACCCAGTTAATGAAGGAACTTTCCTGGGAAGATTATCTTTCGCCGAATCACGGCTACCAACCTAAAGCTGATGACAAAGGGGATGGGGGTGGCTGTTCAAAGTTTTACGTCTTATCGACATCGCACATCTCGTCTTTTATACTGAAAACTTGTACTTTTATCACGGGACCATTTTTCACCATCGCTTTTCCTTCCACGACGGCACATCGCCGCCCACCTGCCTTCCTTACTACCCCTGCATCTTCCAGAGATTTTATTTTAGGACTTACAGGGAAAGCCAGAAAATCTTTAGTTAGAATTGTTTTCCTCGGGTAAGAAACTCTTAGAAAGGTAACTGTAAAAGGTAACAAGTTACAGTGAAAATCTATTCTGATATTTACAATGAGGGACAGAAGTATCCATACAATCATCCAATAAAAAAATTTCGATTTTAATGAAAGTTTGTGTACGCGATGTACATGGAGCCATTTTTTCGTCAACAGAAAATCTGTTTGAGAGTATGAAACTCGGTCCCTGAAGGTTCAGCGTTATTTCATTTTTTCTTTTAATGCAACTTTGGTTGAAATATTTTTTTCAGCAAGGTGATGGAGCACTAAGAGCTGACCATTTTTTTTTTACAAGAAAGAGTTTAATCCAATTAATTATTTGAAATTATGTTGAAAACACTGAATAGAAAATGGTACTAGAAGTGTCAATTTCTATTGATTCCGCTCCAGTGAAGTGCTGCAATAACTTTAATTTTATTTCTTCAAAATAAAATATAAACAAGCATTCCAAATTAAAGAAAGAAATTTAGGTAAATTCGTTCTTAATTTAATATAAACTTCGTATTACCTTCACCTGTTGTAAAAAGTTATTTACTACATATATCCTTGATCAAGTTAGCCAACAGAATTTTCCAATTATCCCCCCAAATAATAAAAATTGACCCCATCTGTAGGTGTCGTGCGTTCCACATTGAAAAACACTGCTCTACACGTACCCAAACTTTCATTAACACGTTCGCGGAAGTGAATGCTATAGCATTCATTTTCATTGTGATACAGTATGAAGTGGATGCTATTATAGCATTCAAATTTTAAAACCAATTATTATTAATTTAATTTTATATAACCTCGAATCAAATATCGTCGTGGATGCTATAGCATTCATT
>JAOPTO010002027.1:0-22120 GCA_033822845.1 Tetrapedia diversipes | reverse complement strand
TAACCCTCCTATAACACGGTAGATAGGTTCCTAGAAAATGCCGTGTTGTGTGAAACCGTGTTGTATGAGACCCAGAGCCAGTAAAAAAATGGGGGTTACGTTCCGAAAACTTATTAAAAACAATTTTTTTTTTTAATTCTACATAAACAACTTAATTTTTATTAAAAATATAAATGTATGTACAACACAAAACAAAAAACAACAAAAATATTATTTTAATTTAATAAATTTCTTCGTCGTCACTGCTCAGTATAATCAACCGAAAATGTTTTTTTGGTGGAACGATATCACCTTCACTTTCAGAACTTTTTTCTGAATTTGAAGTTGTTGCATCTTCTTCCCTCTTAAAAAAATCTGTAATTTCACTTTGCTTGCTGGTTCTTACCAGGTCATTGTAAATTTCTCGGTATGGAGCTAAACAGTTTTGCAGCTCCCTTTTAAATTTTCGGCTTCTTTCAGCGAAAGGGTCTACATTCAAGAAAAATGACAAGATTTTCAGCTAAGCTTAGGCCTTCTTGTAATTTTTTTAATGTTAAATTATTAACTCAAACGGTTAAGACGACAACCCTCGCTTATACTAGAAGTGCAGTGTTTATTAGAGTTTATTATTTACAAAGATTTTTGCAATTTTCTTATCGTGTTAGAGCGAAACCGTGTTATAGGAGGGCTACCTGTAATTAAACTGCAATTTTTTGATTTTTTTACTCCTTTGAATTCAATCCTATTGACAACCTAATTTCAATCCAAACTTAAAAGTTGGCCTGATATGTTTCAATTAATTATATGCCACTGCGATTTGTTTATGGAAAGAAGAGATAAGCGTTCACGTACACGCTCTACCACTTTCGCGTGTGCATAGGCGGAATTTAACGTATTGTAACAGTAACAATAGTTTTTCGTAAATATCTTGTAAACTAAATTCGACCGCAAATCTTTTTTAACGGAAGAGTTGATCTAACTAAGGCTCTTTATAACATATTTGAAAATCATCAAAATTCGTTCGGAATTAAACGTGGAATGCTGTCTATACAGACGTTAATAATACATCGTTTTCGCCGGGCAGTCTTCGTTATCAACTGCAACTATAAATTCTCGTCTAATCATTAGGTTAATTAATTAGTTTTAATAATTAAATTAGATTCGGGTTATCTTTTATTTTTATTTTTAGTAGCAGGTAATTTTTATAGAATCTCTAGAACTAAAGCTATACTATAAGTTAGTGATAAAAGTTTGGCTAATATGGACCAATGCGATAACTTCTACTCTAAACGCTAAAACGAATGCGCTAAAATATTGTCTATATCTGAGCACTTGTAACTCAAAAATGTGATAAGTTTCTTGAAATCTTTTTTTACAAGAATGAAGTCTATACTTTTGTATATAAAATCTGTGAAATACGTGATAATTATATATTAACATCATCATTTTCTACGAAGACGTATATAAAATAATTGTTCGAAATTTGACTAAGGAAATTTCTATATTTATTAAATAGTTTCCTTAATCTTCGAGTAAGCCGGGAGAGGGAGAGTGGTATCGATAAAGGCTAATAAATTGTCAACGCTGAAATTGTATTTATATTGGTGTTCCAACCCGGAACACCGTTTATTTGGATTACAAATGAGATGAGAGAATTATTTAATTAGTATTTCCCGGTGGTTAGCCTGGCCTGGTGGGTGCCCAATGGTCCGGCTCGTCGGGTAGGTCAGGATCTCACCTGCGAACAATTGTGGACTGTATTAGTTTTAAAAATCAATGTTTATTATTTTTCTAGCCCGTATCGTCGGCTTATTGCACGGCGTTCAGCCGTGTCGCGACGATTTTTTGCGACGGTAGCTAATCCCGTTAAGAGAGTAAGTGTTGAGCATCACGATGCTACAACACATATAGACCCAACGAGTCTGTGTGTTTTTGACCGCGTCGCGGTAAACACCGAGGATCTACTCTCTTATGTGTGTATGCGGCTCGCCTATGAAATAGACGATTCCATCGCAATACACACAACGTCTTCTTCCGTTCGTTCCCCTTGCGTGTGTGTTGTAAGTACACACGCAATTCGTAGTCCCATAAAGGTCTGGTGCATGTACCTGCAGAAACTGCAGAGTGCCTCCAGTGTAGCAATCACATAGCCGCTGGGGCCTCTGTGCATTGTTTCTACAGCATTGGTGCATGCACTACCGGGCCTACACTGCGTCAGGCGTAGCCATTGCATCATAGCCCTTGCAGCTGTAAAGGAACGACCGTTGCTTCGATCCACAGATCGAGCGTATTCTGTGACTTATTCAAGACCCCCGTGCGTGAATTCCATCTTCACATGATGCACGGGAACAGGAGAAATTCCTCCACTAGAATACACCTGCTGTTCGTGGGCAGGATTTTAAGAAAGACGTACGCTATTCCGTGGGCGTGCATCCCCTAATGCTTCACAAGGGGTAAGGACAGCAGAGATGCACGGGACAGAATAGTTGATTATTACCGCCTTGGTCGAGCTCCGAAAATCGGAGATCATCGACTGTTCTTTCCTCTTTTCCAGAGGAATTCAGGTGCTTGTGTCAGTGGCCCATAAGGACTTTATGGGTGTCCACCGATGTCACGGAGGTGCGGAACGCGAAACGCACGAATCACATAATTAAACGCCAACCGCGTTTAATTATAAATTCTTCCGCTTTTTCGATCGATGCGCGAGATCACGATCATCGCAAACGACACGTATTTTTCGACCGAACAAACTTCACTCCGTGACCGTTCCGTTTGATTTCGATACTTCTTTCCGCGGCGACTCCACGCAGTATTCACTTCGAATATTTTCAACGGAAACTCTTCGAAAATCACTAACGGAATCTCTCTTCGTTCGTGAGCGCACGGTATTTAATACCTCACGGACGAAGCTTCTTTCTCTCTCACTCTCATGCGTAATCGCCCCTTCTCATTTCGTTATTTTCAATTTGTATAATCCAAATAAACGGTGTTCCGGGCTGGAACACCAATATAAACGGAGCTCAGCGTTGACAATTTATTAGCCTTTATCGATACCACTCTCCCTCTCCCGGCTTACTCGAAGATTAGGGAAACTATTTAATAAATATAGAAATTTCCTTAGTCAAATTTCGAACACTAATAAATAGCATTTTTAGAGAGGGATAAAAATTGCCGACATTGGCACAAAAATTATCGGATTCAAACAACATTTATTTACAAATGAAGCTTCAAATAACGATCTACAAGGATTTATGAATCTAATGATACTAAGAATTGAATTATCCGAGTTAGTCAAGATTTAGAATTTTTTCACGGTCAGATAGTCGTTTTCATCCACTATGCAACCTGTACATGTACAGTAAAATCAAACATAGAAGCAATCTTTTTTTTTTTAATATTTCGGGCAGTAATTAATTACTGAAGAGAAAATTTTATATTTAAAATATCCCCCCTTCTTCAAATTTCATGTCAATCGATTGCAGGTGTTACGACAGAGGGCGTAAATTTACGGCTTTCGTATATATTGATGGATACGTGGGCACGTATATTTACTTGTGGGCTTTCGTATATATTGATAGACTTGTGAAAACGTATATATACGTCTTTAGCACTCAAAGGATTAAAAAAAAAATCTAGTATTAACGGTTAACATTTTTTTGTACAATGTAGTACAAAAAATTTAGTAGAATTTTTTATTTTGTACTATTTAACAACAAATTTTGAGGTTTAGCTTTTCAGTTAGCAAAGAATATGTATTAATTTGTTGCTGTTCCACATTTTTCGAAAAGTTCGTCGCTCGTTGCCGTAATTTCTTCATGTTTCTGTCACAAGTGACAATGTCATCGCTTGACACTTGTTTCCATTTGTAACGCAAATAAATGTTTCTTCAGTCGGGAATTGTAAATTGGATCAATGATTTCCTATAATCCTAAAATTAATTGAGGAATATCGTTTTACCATTTTATCAGAATAATTTATATTCAAAACAATAAATACAGAAATATAAAAGAAGGTGGGTAAAGAGAGATCCGCAGCATTCTTGTATGTCAAAGAATAAGTATAATAAGGCAGTCAAGATCCCGAGCGGCTTGTGCCGTCTTGCTGGATTTCGGTGCATCAAGAGTGAGAGAGAAATGTGAATGTGATTGCAAGTTTATTGACGTGTGTTTGCATATGAAAGAGATTCTAAAATGAACGGTTAAGGGATTAGAATGAGAAGAAATGTGTAGAAAAAAGGAAGGATGAAAATATGAGTGAATGGAGTAGTGAATGCAAAAAGATGAATGAGGATCGTTCGCGTGCATCTTTTGTTATTGATTGAATCGAGATCATACGAGTGAATCGCAGAATAGAAGTATCATTAAATAAACATTTTTTACACCTCAGGTCGTTTTTACCTAAGTTTAACAAACAGTTACACTATAATGAATCGCCAAACGGCACAAGCTACCTTTGTAAAACCGAGGAAGATAAACCGAGACGCGCAAAGAATGTACGAATTCAACATGCGCAGAACGGAGGCAGTGGAACGCCCGGAATGGAGAAACTTAGCTGAAGTTGAGGATAGAAGGGCGGCTGCTTTACAAAGGCCATCGTGGCCAAAACCTCAACGCCAGGAACGCCAGTGTTCGAGGGTCAACAACTGACGGGAAGCCAGAAAGCCTCAAAAAGCCGTGGAAAGCCGAGCTGAAGAGGAGGCGGCCATGAAGGCCACAAGTGAAATACCGGAGATTGATGGCCCCATGTATTCTGTGGGACCCATTGTGGGTAGTATCAGCATTGACCAATTGACTGGTCAAAACATTGAACACTCCACATTTCCGCTGCTTGTCTAGCGCACCTTTAGGGACCTGCAAGCGGTTGATGACCGGTTAGCGCGTAACTTGCCATACTGCACGTTTTTGAATGGGCGTTCGACTGCATTAGCAGCTAGTATAATAGACATGTAACAAAATGAAAATAAAGGAGGCTTGAGGTCTGAAGGTGATGCAGGGGCGTACCTCGACCAAATGAACCTCCCCGGACCTATATGCGAATATTTGACAAACATAGGGAAAACGATGACCGCGTCAGGGGAGTCGGTTATTACAAACGTGCCGACCATCGCAGTTCCACGCGCCGAAAAAGGCGAAACTAGTGGGTCGTTCGGCCCAGTTAACGAAAACACTCATAACGTCCGATTCAATAAAGTCCGTTTTATCTCGTAAGAGTTATTTAGTAAAAAAGGATATTATGTAATATTACCCATTTTTCTATAAGTGGAGTAACAAAGATAATTTTGAAATATAATTAATTTACTTTAATGGAATCAAATATTTTGTATAACATAATCCGATTTAACTCTAGTCATTTTCTACAAAAGACTATTATGCCATGTTTCTCAAGAGAACAATGTTCCAAAGGTATTAAAATTTGATATTGCCATTACCGCATATAATAATCCTACTGGTAATTATATAACGAATGCTTTCCTAGCGTATTGTAAGAAAAACTAGTAAGGATTGTTGTCCTCTATCAGATATAACTATTGTATAATAGCAATATGTTACATCTACGCTAATGGGGCTCTGCCTGCCGTGTGTTTCTCATTATCTCTTTCTATCGCGCTGACCTCTTTGTTAGTCAGTCCACATGTGTCTGTAACTGTCGCGACGAATAGTGAACTAGAATTGAATGTGTAAGTGAGAATAGGTGTATCTCTTCCACTTTTCTCGCATTCCTGCCGCGGGACTTCAAGTGAGCGGAAGACTATATATATATAATATTATTTTATATTATGGAGTTGTCAGAATAAGTAACCAAATTTGTTTCTCTGTAAAATAAGAGGTTATATTTCAACTGATGTTATTATTTACAATATATACACATACAAAATTCACCAATTACCTGTAAAATAAGAGAAACGACAATTAAAGTCAATTATTCGTCTCTCTTTTACAATTCTAACTTATAACTGAATTATAATAACTTTTATTAACACGTGTTCTTTCTTTTGTTCTATCTATCTGTTTCTGACTTATCATTCTGCGACATCCTCGATTACTCGACGAGTCCGCTATCAGGTGACATAAAAGCGCGCGCAGAGCATACCAGGCGTGCTAAATTTTGAAGAGAGTATATTCTCTTTACATATATGTATATATAATAGTAATCGCTGTCCGGCTTGAGATTTGTGAGAAAGGTGGTGCTATATCCCTTCTAGTGGCGAGGGCAGGCAGGTCGTTGAGTGTACGTACTTTCACTCAAATAAAACCTTTTCGTTATATAGGAAAGGTTATAAATGAAAAGAAAGAGAAAGAAGGGTGAATAATAATAATAAATGTACGTGAATTTAATAAAACTACAACGATACAAACGAACACAAAATAACAAACTACGCTTATGCTACGCAAACTACGCTGATACTTCGCAAACTACGCTGATACTTCGCTAACTACGCCTATGCTTCGCAAACTACACAGTCCTTCGCTCTACGCTGGCTACTTCGTCGTCTAATACTTCTTATCTTCACCGTCTGATACTTTCTGCGTTCGTCGTCTGATACTTTCTTACTTCACCGTCTAATACGTTCTGCGTTCGTCGTCTGATACTTTCTTACTTCACCGTCTAATACGTTCTGCCCCGCGCTCGCATTTTCCCCGTCATATATTCTTCCAAACACTCGTTTCCTTTCATTCTAATTGTCAACCTTTCTCACTCTACGCATTCGGTCACGACCGCCCAGAATTTCTCAGTCGCACTATTTTCTCAAGTTCTCATCTTTCACGCCTTAGAAACATTCGAGCCCAAACATTCTACGTTCACGCGACAATCGCCCAACTCAAGTACTCTGACCTTTCCAGCCTCGCATCCGCTCGATCACATTACTACAGTTATAATTAATCCATTTGCATCAAAGCGCGGAATAATCCGCGGCCCGCGACTGTCTTCTATCACCGAGCGCGGAATAATCCGCGAGCTATGACTTTCTTTCATTACCAGTCGCTGAATATTTTTCATCTGCCACAAATCATGTTTGATCCCTTTCGTGAGCATCTCACCTACATCAGCTCATTATATTCTTGACAAGTTTTACTTTTGTTGTGAAAATCTCCATGAACAATTTGGAAGTCAAGTATTGAATACACTGACCGACCGCGCGCGGTGATACTGGCCAGTCGTCAGTTGAACGTCGCTGATGCCTGAACAAGGCACCGTAACACATTACCGACCGGTAGCCGATTAATCGGCTTTTTGTCGCCAACGCTTACCGACCGGTAGCCGATTAATCGGCTTTTCGTCACCAACGCTCACCGACCGGTAGCCGATTAATCGGCTTTAAACTATTTCTTATTTGTAGTAACCACTGTAATACATAAAATGAATATAATTTAGCGTTAATATAATGAAAATAAAAGATTTTATTAAATTTAATTATCCTATAATAACAGAAAGTAGACAATTCTGTTTGAGCATACGAAACGCACAGATACTCCCGCGCGACTGGCTAAGCCAAAACAGAGCCGGCACCAGGGAGAATCCGTGGCTGAGCGGCCGGTCGGCCGTGCGTATGCTGTTGAAATGCTAGCGGTCGGTAAAGTGTTAACACGTTGAATTCCACGCCAGTTTTACAACGTTTGCCCGTGGCGCCACGATGAATTTTTTTATTGTACGATACATATACTTTCATACTCGTGTATTTCATACTTTCAACTAAATGATCCGTTGAAAATTACTTTTTATCTATGCTTAACCTTAGAGTTTATCGACCGTAATAATCAGATATGACAGGAGGAAAGAATGTATTAATTTACAAAAATGTGCTGAACGCTTCCGTTTGTTTTCTTTTTACTGTTATAGTACCACATAGGTAAAATTTATACACTTTGCTCATGCCACACATTAACCCATTCACTGCCAGACAAATTTAGAGTGTCTTGCCCTGGGTGCCAAGATTTTATTTTAACGAAGCACATCCATATATATATAATTATTATATTATACTATAATCATCTAAGTTATATTTTTTCTAATAAAAATTGATAATTAATGTTTTCTATACTGTATAAATTTTTCATTCATCCTTTCGAATAATTCCTAACTCAAATGGCAGTTTATAATCAATTTAAATTGTAGTACACACTACAAGATATCTCGTAGTTGGCAGTGAATAGGTTAATTCTCCCCACTGCCACAAAAAATATTTATTTTTCAATTTTTTTTTCCATTGAGCGAATCACGGTGAGTCTGGGCTGATGTTTGAGTCTCTTACTCCACCAATGCCTACTCTCCAATCTGGAATCAGAGTGGAAACTGCTTCAGCGCTGCCTTTCGTTGTCCTTGAGCTTCTTCAGTGGTTATTGTTTCCAAAAGCAGGTTCGATGCGTACTTAGAGCGAATTGTGAATATGAATCAGCAGTTCATCGTAAAGTGCGGCGTAACTTAATTTAACCCCTTGCCTTATGAATGGAGCGACCATTGTTTGTGCAACTTTCGATGAAAGCTTCTTTTATGTATCGTGCCACGGTCCGCAATCGCACGATGTAGACATTCCAAGGGAATACCGCAGTTTTCCAGAATGCGGACAATAATGACTCGTAGGTTTCAGTACAGTTCACAACACTAACTTTATTCTTGTACATTTTGGATCATATACTACATGGACTGAAAAGTGCCGGGATTTTTGATAAAAACAAGCGTCTTTTGGGCAAAGTTGTATTTATTTTTCAACATAGTTGCCTTCGAAGGCGATACATTTGGTATAGCGGTCTTCCAACATTTCGATACCCTTTTGGAAGTACGAAACGTCCAAGCCTTCGAAATACGTCTCTGTTTTCGCGATGACTTCTTCATCCGATGTGAATCTCTGGAGCCACTGTTTGAGATTTTGGAACAGATAATAGTCGCTGGGAGCCAAGTCTGGAGAATACGGTGTGAGAGCAACCAATTCGAATCATAATTGTTCCAATTTGGTCATTGCTTTCAAGGATATGTGTGACGCTGCGTTTTCGTGATAGTACAGAACTTTTTTCTTCGCCATATGAGGCCGTTTTTTATTTATTTCGTCGTTCAGTTTATCCAATAATACTCTCCGGTAACTGTTCTTCCCTTCTGGATGTAATCGATGAAGATTATGCCATTCGTATTCCAAAAAATGGAGGCCAAAACCTTTTCGACCGAGCGTTGGTCTTTTGGCCGCTTTGGTCGGCTTTCGTGGCTTTTTAGCCACTCTGCCGACTGCCTATTGGACTCAGGCGTATGGTAATGGATCTACGTTTCATCCATTGTCACAAAACGTTGAAAAAAGTCCGCTCAATTACGCTGCAACAACGCCAAACCGACCGTTGAATCATCAACGTGCTGCTGGTTTTGGTTGACGGTCAGCACCCATCGCGCAGATAATATTTTCATGTCCAAAATATCGTGGCACTACCATTGAAAAATCCCGGGATTTTTCAGTCCATGTATTGGGTTGGCAACTAAGTGATTGCGGATTTTAAATAAGAATGAAAATTCAAAATTTTTATTTAAAAATATGACTTTATTAAATTAGGTATTGTTCGTTTTTGTCGATGACCTTTTGCCATCTTTTAGACAGTGTCATAATTCCATGTTCATAAAACTTCTAATTTTTACCAGCAAAATACTGAATTAAATGAGATTTCACATTATCAAGCATCATTAAAAATTGTATCATTCAAGTAGTACTGAATCGAATAAAATAAATAAATAAAGCCTTTCTTTAAGGCTTCATTCCCATACAACTTCTTGTACGCTTGCAATGCGTTCCTGCCTTTTCAGAAATAATACAATAAAATATGTTTGAAATGCGCGTTTTCTTCTTCCATCTTTAAATTGGGATAAAAACGAAACTAAATGAATAATCGATAAAATTGTCTTACTAATTAATGGTGGAAGTTCAAACAACGAGGAAACGATATGGTTTAGATGCTTTGAACACGTTGACAAAGCGAAAGAATGTGCTAAAATCATCTATGGGCAAAATCCGCAATCATTTAGTTGCCAACCCAATAGTATATGGTTGTAGCTAGGAGTGGGGAGTTGTTGGTGATACAAGGATTGATGATTCAAGGACTGGTGATGAGAGGCAGGGTTATCGGAGTCTGACGGTTCGTCAAACTCATCGGCTAGACTCAGTATTATCGATGAATCAGGGAACCACGGAATTTGATAATTATATTTCATTTCATTTTTATTAAAGAAATATATTAATTTTGTTATTTCATATAATATTTTTATGATTATATAACAGGAAAAGTAAAAATTTTCAGTCGTTCAAATATTTGCTCTATAGAATTTATTGCGTGAATAATCTATAATTAAATAAATAGCAGTATCAGCATGCTCATGTTATAAATATGCCAAGGAAAACTTCCCGCTGTTGTTCCATAGGACGGTATAACGTGTCTGACACGAGCTTTTCGCTTTCAGCCAGAAAAAGTCATCATGTGTCTGATACCAGGTTTTCATTTTAGGCACAGAAGCAGGATCACGTCTTCCATACATTGTTTTAAGGCAAAACTTTAAGGATGGAGGACCGTTTTAGTTATTATTAATGCCACGCACACTTTAACCATTAATAGCATTTTGGACATTTTTCTATCTACGTACGTTATGCAGAAATGCGTAATTGAGAAGACATTACAGAATCTATGCAATTTTACGGAATCGGTGGCAATACCATATTGTATTCAATGTGAAATTCATAATTATTTAATTCATTTCAATCTGCACGAAATGCATTCTATGTAGATTTTAAAAGCAGGTTCGTTCTAATCTAGATGTTTGCTTTAATAATCATGGAGAAGTTCAAGGGAAGAGGGTGGAGCAGTTTTGCTATTTCAAAACAGAATATATATTTAGAGAGTCCTATCACCAATGTTTGTAACTGAAGTGAAAGTAATCGCCGACTGGAATCCAGTGGATATTGTGGATTTTTTAATTCTGATTCGTAAAAAAGAATGTTTTCGGGAAGCTCTAATATTGTACGAAAGTTACTCTAAGTAACGAATAAATTTGACTTAGTTGTTATTCACCAATAACAAATAAATATAAATTATTCTTTTTCTTTTGGTTATTCAGAAGTTACCGAATAAAAAGATCTGATTGAAATCTGTACTTCAAAGAATATAGGAAAAATATTTTTATTTATAATATTGTTAGATTTCGTGATAGATGTAATTACTTATTGCTCGTACATGTTAGCGACGTTCGGATGAAAGTGCCTAGACCGTAATTTAGACTACTGAACAATTTATGACCGGGTATTTGCTGTGCCTGGTCAGAAAGTATGTTAGAAAGTATGAATGGATCCCCAAGACGTCACCTGACGGCTAGTGTCCCGAAGACACGTAGCCATCAGGCGTTGAGGGATGTATTGTTTATAGTAGGCGTGAGAAAGCCTAGGCATAGCGAGCAACCCGACGTTGCGTCGTCTAAAAGATTGGATCTTTATCCTGAAGGATCTGGCCACGGAGTGGGGAAGGCTATGATGTCGCCTTCTGGAAAGAGAACTGTGGATAACCCCACGACACTTACCCCAGAATCCCGAAGTGGAAATGGCCTCCCTTTTTTTAAAACGACTCTAACGTACAACTATAGAAGCACTGATTAAAACTAGTATATTGCAATTACCAGTTTTAAATGGTCATAGAATTACGTTATTCCATGGATAAACATTTGTCGAGGAATCAATCGGAATAAGAATGATTAGCAATAGATAAGGAATACAGGTTTACCAAACAAATAACAAATAATTGCAATAGTTACTAATTATTTATTAGTTATTCTTTCCTAAATAATATTTTATTTAAATAATGCCCAACGCTACTCCAGATGATACGTTACGAGAGAATTATAGTTTTAAATGCGTATAAATTTTTAAAATACTTACAAACCATGATAATGAAACCTAAGTATTTGGTTGCATTTTTAACAATTTTGGTTATCACGTTTCGTATAGGACGTTTCATATCATCATAAATTTACGTTAAATTTCGATTTTAGCTTCTTCGATATGTTTGTTTCTATATAAAGTAATTGATTCATCTAGGAATATACACACATACAATAACGGTCATGTATTTATTTATGTATTAATACAAATCGGGATTCTTATTTTCAAACAAGAAAATAGAAAAATATAAATAGTTTCCTGAAATGTTTGTAAAAATATCTAAATTATATTTTCTTTCATATCTTTTTTTATATTGTAATAAAATATATAAGTTACAAAATTTGTATCCTCTACCACGAACTTTTAGTATAGTTTTTGTTTATTCCAAGAATTTAAGGAATTTCTTGTTATTTTATTTCGAACTTTCGCTTTTGGTGGATACAATAATTACATACGTACACTGTAATAGTAACGGCAGAAATTAAAAAGTTAACGCTGTAAACTATTTTTACTAGCATCTATCAAATAGTTGAAACAATCAGAAATATTCTGTAAATACCACGATCAATAGAGGAAAGAGGATCATCCTAAGATGTCAGATAGAATTGCTACGCGGATTTGTAAAAGACGGAAGATTCTATATATCCGGAGGTACCTACTGTGGCTTAGTGTCAAGTTATGCAGCATATTAGAGACAACGAAACTACGAATTATGTTTCTTGAGAATGAACTAGTATGAAGATATGACGCTGATCTAAAACAAATGGACTTAAAATTGCAGTTGCTGAAATTTGTTGTTGAAGTAGTGCCAGATGTTGACGATCCAACAAATATTAAAACTGTTGTATATCGTCTGAATGAATTTGAGTTAATAGCAAGAATTATAAGAAAGAAGCCCTCTATTTCTGAGAAATGTCGGCGAGCTAGAGAACTGATTTTACAAAAATCTATTCCAATTGCACACAAGAGTAATGATGGAAAATAATACTCACAAATCAGTCTGTTTAATCCGCTTTAAATTCGATGATAAAACATATGCATATATTGTATTTGACGTTGTGTGTGAGAGAAATAGCGGTACAGTCGTATGGTATCAACGTAAAAGGATACGTACATAATGAATTTGTGATCATTTTGGGCACAATATTCATAACTGGTATCAGTCTAGTTCATCGAATGCAAGGAAACATGGAGCAGTATGGATCAGTGTATTTATTTCGATATTGCTATATAAAGTTATTGCTACCGTTTATAAAAACGTGTATTCAAGAGAATGAATCTATTAAGTCAATAACGATACGATAAGTATACTATACTGCAATCTGGCAACTTTGCTTCTGTGCGAGGCACTTGAAGATGGACAACTTCAGGTACTTGAAGATACGAACGTGTCACAGAATCCGGTAACGTCCAACCAAATGTTAAACTGATTTTGGATTTAACTAAATTGTAAACTTGACTTTTGGAGTTCATTGATTTTGGACCAGGCATCGACTAGTCACTCGGTGGATTAAAACACGGTATGTGTACAACAGTGGACTTTTCGTTTGAGTTTATTTACGCGTCCGTACTCGCCGTTAGGCATACCAGACACGGCCCCCATGGGCACAGAATTGGGATACGCCCAATCAGCGCGCAGACTGGCGGACGTCATGGCTGCTACCAACCATCCGAGAGTGCAAGCTCATCAGACAACCTTGGCCGGGCCGGGCCTTTTTAAAACCCTACCAGCTCTGCAGGCTGGCTCCCGAACTGTCATGAGCGCAGCTTACCTGCCGAGACGTCGTAGCGATTCTAGCCCATCATATGGGATCCACCATTTGCCTCAACGAGTCCAAATCTTATTGGTTGATTGACCCCGTGGACCGACAAGTCAACCTCCTGTGGTACCAGTCTCAAAGTCATACTGATTATACTCGGCGCTGAGTCTTCCCTTTTAAGAGGAATCTCGCTACCCGATAGGGTCTTGCACCCCATGGTCTGGATGGGTCTCAGGCACCTCGGGTTCGTCAAGCCCGTACTGTGGTTGCCCCCTCAACCGCAGCCCCTGAGGGGTACAACAGTGGACACCGAAAAAATAGAAGAATTGTACATGCTACTAGAAAAAATATGGAAATTTGAAATTACAAACGGATACAAGATTAATTTCGTGCCGCGAAGAGGAATTGCCGTTCCTAAAATGTATCTACTAGATATCTATATAGCAAAACTCTATGCAACATAAACGCCAAAAATAAATACATTTCTCATGTGTACGTAAGTAATTGCCTATTTTAAAGAACCATTCTTCAATATGAAGTATTCATGAAAAGAATTTTCATAAAAGTATTCATTACTTGAATTCTTGGAAGGAATGAAACTTTCAGCGTTAATTAATAAAAGGGGACGCAAATTTTATGAAAATATAATTGCGATATTTCTATAAACATTACAGAAGAAAGTACAAATTTATGAATTAAAATACAACTATACATAAGTAACTAGCCGCTATTGTATGCACTTTCGTTATGTTTTCTTAAAATATATAAATAAAATTTTAATTATTTTCAGATATTTTTAAATATTTTATAGCAGTATTGGCATTTTCCACTATATTTTCTATCGTTATTAATGCAAATGTAGCATCTGGAACGTAATATTCATAACTTTTAAACATATTAATTTTATATTTTTATTTATTTGTTTTTTTGAGTTCATTATTTGTTGTTGGTAGTGTAAAATTATAACGAACTGATAATTCGATATAACAAAATGTATTGTTAATACTTCAGTTTTATAATTGGATTGAAGAAAACTCAAAGTCACTCTATAAACTGATCATTCAAAACTGGAAAAGAAAAAAAAATGTAATAATTAAATGCACATATGTTTTACACACATGATATTGCTAACGTAACCTAAACATTATATTAACTTATCAGCCTAGCTGTTTTGAATTTTATAAAAACAAAATAAAACTTATCTTTAGTTGTTATCCTTAATTATTGTTAATAAAGAAGACATTAAAAATCTGTTTACATTTGATCAAAGTAAAGAAATGTGAGAAATGTGTAACGCAAGCAATACTAAATATATGCACATAAAAAAAATAAAAGATGTTTTCATTATAGAAACCTAGATGAGTGATAAGAAAAATGTTAAAGTTAATAACTAACTAAATAGATTTAAGGTAACTTCTTAATAACCAATCAATTAATTAAGATTTTGTTTATGATTAGATTAAGATTATATTTGGATTAGATTTCAATTCAAGTTGATGGAAAAATTACAAATTTCAGTTTAATTAATAGTATGTTAATATAAAATTATATTGGATACAATTGTGTGATGGTTTAAAAAAAAAACTTTCAATTCTTTCAAAAAGTGAAAATTTTCTTTTAAACATAATTTCATTCAAATCGGAAATTTGGTGACCAACCTCAAGATAAAGGGATAGGCCAATTTTACTGAGGCTCTTCTGAAGGAGAAACTACCCTACGCCGACAAAATATGGATCGATGCACTTAAGCCATTCGCTAAAGTGCTGTAGCGGCTGGCCGTACAAACAACAGCGACGTTCAACGTGCACACAGCTAGCGCGGTTTATGACACGCGCGGCAAGAAAACTATTTTTGAGGAAACCTTTTTAAATTCTTTCATTCGCATGGTTCTTTAACACGTTGACGCCGGCTTGGGCCACCGGTGGCCCAAGCTTAATTTTTCCGGGAGGCGGCATGGGCCACGGTTGGGCCACGCTTGTATATCAAAAAATACATAGCCAAAATTAAATTTTATTTTAATTATTCAACAGCATACATTAACATTTTAACATTATAATCAAACATTCAGTATAAAACTATATAAAAATAAAATAAAAAATAAATAAAATATAAAATTTAATTTGTAACTAAATAATTTAACCTATAAATTAAATATAATTAAATATAATTATTCCTTTCTTTTATGCAATCTTTTAAAGCAGGGTAAACAAAATGCCGGCTTACCCTTACAATTATTGCAAAATGTTTTAACTCTTTTTGTTCTGTTCATTGCATACTGAGTGCTTTTTAGATTCGCTAACCGTCTGTAACACTCTTTGCATCGCCTTCTCGTCTTTCTCATGAGTCCTTCGTAGAAACTCAAAAAATGCTTTCCCTTTGTTGTTGTTATTATTTCCCTAGGGGAATTCGTAACATCCATCAACAAATAATCAATAATTTTTTCTTCGAGCCACGTGAGAATTTTGGAGATTCGGTCTATTCGAATAAGTTAGTGGGTATTAGGGCGCAAGCAATGAACAGTATAATTTGGTGCCGCGCCGTCCCACGGAGCAGATAGCTAGTTGAAGCGCCGCCGCACGGAATAGACAGCGAATATTCGCGCCGTCGTCAACGTGTTAAGTAGTTGTTTAGGGATTATCTCAATAGCGAATTGCGGGCGTCATAAACTAAGGATTTCCGTAAGGAACAAGTACAAGGCCTAACGGCCGAAGACCGCGGGCCTTGGTATAACGACCTCCTTAGGAAATTCCGTTGCATTGCCAAACCGATGCGACAGAACACCTCCCCACCTAATTGCTTCGTCCTACCTAAAGGAACGCACTGAGGGCGCAAGGAAGAGGTGGCGATTAGGTAAATGAACAGCCCTGATTGGTAAATACCGGAAATATGGAATTGACCAACTAGGGAAAGTTCAAAGAGTCGTGGAGGAACGTAGGGAATAAGAAGCCAGTTTAACTGGAAAACGCGTGTTGTAAAGATTGAGCACGCAGGAAATAAAGTAATTCCTTCAGTGCAATTCGCTATACCATCATCGAAGCAGAAGAGCTATGGATTCTTCAGATAGAACCAGATGGACTTCTGAGAAAAACAACTCCTTGAAACGCAGAATTTTCTAATGGAATAATTGGATAAGATCCAGAATGCGAAAGAAGCCAGGCGGTTTGGAATACCCGAACACAACTGTTTGGGTATGATATACTGAACCCCCTGCGATTTACAGTCGGTCATGAAAATATTCGGACACCTGTATAAATTTAACTTTATATTGTGTATTTTAACTAAATGTACAAAGGGCTAAGAAAATGTACTATACTATGATGGAATGTGGTTTTTAGATAACAAAAATGAAAAAACATTTTATTGATTACACATTATTGTTTAAATAATAGAAGAAAATCGAAGAAATGGCCAATTTGCTGGTTACAAAAGTATTCGGACATTATTAAAATTAAGTTTACAAAATTAATATAATGATTCTTAACTAAGGATTAATATTTTGTGGGATACTCTTTTTGTTGCACAACATGACTTAGACGTATTGACATGTTATAAATAATTTTTTGCAAATACGTAATGTCAATGCAATTCCATTCTTCCTTCAGCCGATTTTTTAACTCTTCTTTTGATTTTATGGTGGTTTTTCGAATTTGCCGGTCCAGTTCATCCCATAAGTTTTCAATGGGATTTAAATCAGGTGATTGAGGAAGGGGTTGTAAGACATTGGCACAGGTATAATACAAAAATTCTTGGACAATCCGTGCTTTATGTTTTGGATCGTTATCCTGGTAAAATTTCAGTTATTGTCTGATCCGCATTTTGGTAGCACTTTTTTAAAAATTATTTTGCAAATTGTTCAGATATTTATTCTTATCAAGAATGTCGTCAATAAATACTAATTCTCCAACTCCGTATGAAGAAATGCACCCCCACACAATTACAGAACCGCCACCGTGCTTTACAGTAGGTTATAAATGTTTTGGGTTTAATTCCTCTTTCCGCTTTCTCCACACTCTGGCTCGCCCATCGCTACTAAACATATTAAATTTGCTCTCATCAGCAAAAATCACATCACTGCACCACTCATCTTCTGTTGAGATGTAAGCTTTCGCGAACTGACGTCTTTTCTTTCTGTTTTGGCGTTAATGTATGGTTTTTTCTGGCTATTCGACCGTTGTAGCCTTCTACACGCAGCACTCTTCGCTCGTTTTCTGGATGAACAGTGATATCGTATTCTTCTTGTAGCATTGTTGCTGATTTTGGAGCACTTGTTTGTGGTTTTTTAAAAATTTTTCTTATAATCTTACGTCTATCACGAACACTTATTATACGCGGACGTCCACTCTGACGAATAAAATCAATCCTGTCTTCACTTTTATATCTTTTTATAATGTCCGCTACGGTGCTCTTACTGATATTTAAAAGACTTGAAATTTCTCGAAATGATTTTCCCTTCTCCCGATGAAAAATCACTAACTGACGCATGTCAAAAGAAGTGTTTTTACCATTGCGTCCCATTTCTCAGTGATTTAGCTTGTTTGAGCATTATGTTTACAAGCACTGTACTTATAGTCTTCATAGAACTAACAAACTATCATATTTACTAACAAACTACCACGGTGTCCGAATATTTTTGTGACCTGCAAATTAACGATTTATTCGCCTTTCTTCTATTATTTAAACAGTGATATGTGATAAATAAAAGGTTTTTGTATTTTTGGTATCTAAAAACAACACTCTATCATAGCATAATATATTTTTTTAATCGTCTGTACATTTAAATAAAATACCGAGCATAAATATCAAATCTATACTGGTGTTCGAATATTTTTGTGACCGATTGTAGCTCCCCAAGAAAAGCTTGCCGAAATTCAAAGGAGATCCGAAAAAGTGATATCATGTTAAGGATCTCTTCACTTCGGTAAACAGACGGGCAACGTTTGCAATACCTCAATTTGTGCTTGGAGGGAACATCCATAGCCGCAATCACATCTTTCGAGATTGTGGATCGAAACTTCGAGATTGCGTGGGAAATCCTGAAGACACAATTCGGGAACCCACGTCTTGTGATTGCACTGCTGATCGAGTCAATCGTGTGGCTGAAGCCGATAAGAAAAGAGGACCTCGCAAGCATTGAGAAAGCGGCGATTGGCGTAAACCAGATTCTTGCCGTACTAAAGAAGCTGGGAAATCCAGTAGACCAGTGGAGTACTTCGCTAGATGCTCTAAGAGCGAGCTCGATTCTTCCCTTGTATTAGAATAGGAGATATCGTTGGAGCATAAACAGGAATACCCCTCGTTCAATGAGTTGTTGGAGTTCCTGAAAATGCATGCGTGCGCACTTCACGTTGTTCACGATTACTGCCCTAAAACTTCGCATGACAGACAGCTAAAAAATGAAGTGGTAGAATTTAAACAAAGTTAAACAAAGAGATAGTGATGTGTTCTGACTGAGATTTTAGCTTTAACATTACATCAAACACGTTCTATGTATGAGTACGCGCTGCTGTTTCTCGATCTACCAAATTGTATCGATGGTTGACTGTTAACCCATTTGCATCAGCGACGTTCAACTGACGACTGGCCCGTATCACCGCACGCGGTCGGTCAGTATATTCAATACTTGACTTCCGAATTGTTCATGGAGATTTTCACAACAAAAGTAAAACTTGTCAAGAATATAATGAGCTGATGTAGGTGAGATGCTCACGAAAGGGATCTCAAACATGATCTGTGGCAGATGAAAAATATTCAGCGACTGGTAATGAAAGAAAGTCATAGCTCGCGGATTATTCCGCGCTCGGTGATAGAAGACAGTCGCGGGCCGCGGATTATTCCGCGCTTTGATGCAAATGGGTTAAGGTACGTCTACGCTGCCGTTGGCGAACAGCTCGCGTACTGTGTTCGTCTGCAGGTGTGGATACTTTTGTGAACGTTTGTGAACAGCGAACAGCGAGGAGCGAGCTCCTCGTCAACTGCGAGCACTGTTCGTTCAGGAAACGATACTTGAATGGAACTGTGAGCCTCGAAGTGTTCCTTGGTAGCGAAATGTGTGTATACTAAGCGAACAAGTTCTGCAACAGTTCGCGAGCTGTTCACAAGCTTCGACGTGAGCAGACTGCTCTTTCTCTTTCTTATATTGTTTGCAAATTGCTCACAAATAGTTTTTCTTTCAACATGTTTCTGGCATTGGATGAACATATTCTTCCTCTTTTAAACAATTATACGGTCGCCAACAATCAGAAACGATTGTAGTTTGAGGATGTAACCATTTTTTAATAACTTTTAATAATGTTTGTGATGTTCTATCTGATGCTGGCACAATAAACACTTTATTTGTTCCTTTTTCGAATGTACAAAATATCTATTAGCTAGTGATTATGCACCTTTTTTTATAGTTTATTTTATCAATATTTGTTTCATCTATTTCAACTACATTTTCGTCTCGTTACAAGTGGCCTATTCGATGGACAATACGTAATCATAACAAAACAGTCCTCTATTTTACGGAACTTAGGTTCTTTGCCACGGCGAGTATGACAGATTTTTAGTTATCTAGAGGGCACAAGTCGTAAATCTTGCTCGAAACCTTGGCGATTTCGGTTGTAGTACTGTGCAGTGGTCAAGAGTTGGTCCTTTAGTCACATAAACTCGAACTTCTTCTTGAAGCCAACTCTTTAGCATTCCACAATACATAGTGGTATTACAGTTCGATGGGGAATGGTTTCTCTCATTCTAAAACTTCAAATGGGCAAAACTTTTTCAGATTTAAAATCTCAGTGGCTTTCTATAATTCATTATAAACCATTATAAATCCAGTCATCTAAATAGTATAGAAAAAGTGCCACTGCTAGTAATTTTCCAATTCAGTACAGTCACTGACTGCATTATCACTACAAGAATTCAGATAATTATCATTTTATTTGGATTTATAGAAAATTAAAAACAGCTGTTTATATTGTAAAATTACAATGTTTTATATTTTCACATAAGTTTTAATAAATTTTTACAAATAACTCATCATTGGCTGTGAACATGATAAGTGATCAAGATACAATTTCAGTACGTTAATGACAACATAGGGTAGCTGACGACCGAAAGGCTCAGAAATTCAATAAAAATGTGTAAAAACAAATTTTATCTTATTATTTCATAAAGTATGGTATCAGTTAAAAGGATAACGAGAACTTTGATGTTTTAACATTTGTTTACACATTCGCAGATAAGTTTAAAATTGTGATGGGTCGCCGACAATCCCAGGGGGTCGTCCTAAGGTTAAATCTGGAGCTGTTTAATTTTTTTTTCATCAATAATTTTTGCATGGCTTGCATTTTGCTTAAATACATTTGCTTCGAATGGTATTATTTATACATAACGGCGATATCTCCAAATATAATTTTGAATTACTGTTGAAACGAATATAACGAGTTCGGGTATAGTGTTA
Source organism: Tetrapedia diversipes (assembly GCA_033822845.1). Taxonomy (NCBI): domain Eukaryota; kingdom Metazoa; phylum Arthropoda; class Insecta; order Hymenoptera; family Apidae; genus Tetrapedia; species Tetrapedia diversipes. The sequence continues at coordinate 1,044 of JAOPTO010002027.1, read as the reverse complement.
CAACGTAACATACCGCCCGCCTTGAACGACTCATGTTCAATTTTAATCTTATTTTTAAGGGGTAACACCACTGTAACGGCCTTAAATAAAGCGTTTTTTGACTATTTTTTTTTGGGCGGAAAAAAAGGTGATAGAGAAATAATACTTGGGAGAACTATTGAGTACATATTTGAGTATATTCCAAAAAAAATTTTCATAGGAAAATATTACAAAATGGCGACACTGTAGCAATTCTCAAGGCATGTTGAAGCTGAGGAGCTCTTCGGCACGCAGCATAACTGGTGCCAATTTGAACTTGGAAAGTAGAAAAATGCGGATTATTGTAACTATGTTGGGATGGAAGCCAAGGATGCTCAATTCGTAGATCAGGGCGTCATGCCAGACGAAGTCAAACGCCTTCGCGAGATCAAGTAGCACGATGGTAGTAACTTTGTTAGTATTTAATGTGTTTGTGATGCATTGCGAGATCCTGACTATCTGCTGGATTGCTGAATGCTCTTTATGGAAGCCAAACTGCTGACTAATAATTATCTTCTTGGATTCAAGGTGTCTATTGATGGCTCCAAGTATGACATTTTCCAGTACTTTATCCAGGATAGATAACAGGCTAATTGGCTTGTAACTAGAGGCAATATCTTTAGGTTTGCCAGGTTTTGGAATGGGTGCAACCTTGGCTATCTTCCATGTGCTGGGAAAGTAGGAGAACGAGAGACACGCTTTAAATATATAATAAATTTGACATGTTAGCTTCCTTGATGCATTTTTTAGCATCAGAGAAGAGATCTTATTCTTTCCTCGGGCTTTATTGTTACGGAATCCCCTGAAGATCTTATACGTTACGTAAAGCAAGTACCCGGAATTTATAAATAAAACAAAAACTACTTATTTATTCATCCAAATTTATTTTGTCGCGTTCAAAATAGGCCCCATCTGAAGCAATACACATACTTCAACGCTTCTTCCAGTCTTCAAAACATTTTTCAAACGCTGAAGAAGGTATAGCCTTCAGTTCCTCCTGCGATTTCTGTTTTATCTCTTCGATCG